>JAODAL010007960.1:0-121399 GCA_025379985.1 Phyllomedusa bahiana | reverse complement strand
ATTTAATTTTAAAACAAGGTCTCTGATTGCAATCATTTGCCAACCAGGGAGCAAGAAAGGAAGTAAATAAGTACATGGAGCGCGAAGTGATGAGGATTCACTGATGATTATAAATCAACAATGAACTACTATAACGTACGAGACCATTCGTGATGGCTATTCTTAGTGGAGTGAAATGGCTGGAGGTTTAAAAGTGCAGTATACAAGACGACAGAGCTCTAATGATTGAAAGCTTCTCATTTAATTAAGTAAACACTCTGCAGGGACTGACTCACCATGGATGGATAGACTCACTGACAGCAGCTTAGAGCAGTGAGAGATAAGAGAGAGCAGGGAGAGCTGGTTGGTAGGCAGAAAAACGTGTGTCCTATAAGAGGAGATAAAATCTTCTTTATCTCCTGACCATAGCAAAATCAACACAGCAATGTATTTGGTAACAACCTTCATTTACCTTTCCCTACATCTTGAAAGCTAATCATTGTGGTGAGAAAACCCCTTTAATTCATTTCTCCAACCTTCCTGTGTTTGACCCATTTTTTTATGTCTCGCGTCTTAGGATTTTTTGTCTTCTGTTGAAAACTCCAACTCCTTTTTACCATCTGGATAAGTCATCTCCCATTGACCAACTGGTTCTGATCCATGGCTTCTATCTAACCATTACCCTAGGCCATTATTGATGTTGAAACTCTCTGGCAATTAGGACAGCAACCTGTGAGTGAATGCGGCTCTGGAGTATAATACAAGATTGAACTGTGGAGAAGTATAAGATGACTAATGTAATGTATTAGCTAAGTGCTTTAGCTTTGTATGCAGATTAATGTTATAAACTGTGTTCACCATTTCTTTTAATAGTACACCATAAACATGCTTATATGTCCTGACTTTGTTGGAACAATGTTGTAGCTTCATTTCCATGTAGCAAGGTCTGTTATATAACTCTAGCCTAGTAGCTGGCAGTGCACATGCCGGGAACACTGGGCATAAGTGGGTACCAATAAGTCACTGTTCCTTGGCCAGGCAACCATTAATCACCTTTTTGAAGGAAAGACAATTTTACTTAGACTAACATGGCAATTTTTTGTTCCTTCTTTGCTCTGTACCAATGTGCATTAATGTTCTGTAACCTATCTGAGACATCCTCAGGTGGAGGATCGATTTAGGTACCATGGACATTGTGTACAGAAGATCCGCGATCAATAGAAGTAGATGGAATTGTTGTTACAGAATTTGGGAACTTTCAGAGATACCTGATGGATGATATGTTTGAGAACCTGTATTTAAAGGGAACCTGTCACATAGGTTATGCCCCCTTGCTGAGGGCAGCACAAGCCAGTGTCAGACCTGCTGTTTCCAGCGCTGTGTCCCTTATTCTGTAAGATTGCAGCAGTTTTAGAGCATTTACCCCTTAAATCTTATTCATGAGCAGGTGTTAGCTCCACCCACCAAAGGCTAGCTCCACCCACTGACAGTTATTCACATGTTTCTACCTATTCAAAATAATAGGTTTGTCAGTTGAGGTGGGCGGGGCTAGCCTCCGATTGGCCGGGTTTGAAAAAAACTGACTCTCTGAAGGACTCTTCGAATGACTCTTCTGGCTGAAAACTGCAGATTTGAACATTAAATACACGAAAACTACAGCATCTTACAGAATAAGGGACACAGCGCTGGAAACAGCAGGTCTGAAACTAGCTTGTGCTGTCCTCAGCCAGGGGGTAAAAACTATGTGACAGGTTCTCTTTAAGGGCTTGTCTATTTGAAGATGCGCTGATGGCTCCTAGGACAGATGAGATTTTCCCACAAGACAATGCAACATCTCACACAGCTAGAAATGTCCGGCATTGGTTGGAAGAGTAGGACCGAGACTTCCAAATACTATTCTGATCCCTAATGCCCAAGATATGAACCCAATTGAGCCTGTGTGGGAGCCCCTGGACGGTGGTGTTGGCTCTATGGCCTCCCCAGCAGCTGTGGGAGCCCCTGGATGGTGGTGTTGGCTCTATGGACCCTCCAGCAGCTGTGGGAGCCCCTGGATGGTGGTGTTTGCTCTATAGACCCTCCAGCAGCTGTGGGAGCCCCTGGATGGTGGTGTTGGCTCTATGGACCCTCCAGCAGCTGTGGGAGCCCCTGGATGGTGGTGTTGGCTCTATGGACCCTTCAGCAGCTGTGGGGCCTCTGGATGGTGGTGTTGGCTCTATTGACTCCCCAGCAGCTGTGGGATGCAGTTGGTTCCAGATACCTGGGACAACCTACCAGGACCTTATTGAGTCACTCCCAGCCTGTCTAGCTGCTGTCCCTGCTGCACACAGCAATGACTCTCAATAATAGCTGCTGGTCATAATAATGTGTATGTCATTGCAAATGTCATTTTATATTTTATTACACCCATTGAAATTGACTGTCAACTATTAAAGGGGTTGTCTCATCTTACTGTTTCATAGAGTCAGCGGCATTCTTTCATTCTTGCATTCTGTCGTTTCCTGGTCAAGCTATGGGTAATTAGCATATGAGCTCAGTGTATTCAGACTTCTGCTAATTAGTCTGGATTAGATAAACAATCTCCTGCTACCAGGTCCAGAGAAGCTTCAGAGCTAAAGTAAACAAAAGTATTTGTGGGTCTTTTGTCGTGAAAAGATCAGATAACGAGAACAAGCTCTCAGGCTGCAAGCAGCTTCTGCTGACCTGGTGATAAGTATCAAACAGAAAGGGAGAGCATCAAACAGGTTGGTAATAGAAGAAACCTTGAAAAGCCCTCAAGAAGTTGATTAAAATCATGTTGTAGTCCAAAAAAAGAAAAAAATAACAAAGAATATATGTGTTGGAAAACGTCTTCTTTAGTGTTCCCAACATGTTGAAAGCTATTCTTTGTAGTGAGACAACCCCTTTAAGTTATCTGAAGTCAAAAACTGCTTTTTAAAAACTCAGTGGTCGTCGCCACTTTGGCTAAGACGTTAAGGAGTGTCTTAACTGTGGATCTTTCCGTTATGACTTCTCAGAATTGTTACAACAGGATAATCCTTTAACGCTACTAAGCAGAGCTATATTTGTCCTGCAATTCTTCAGGACTATATGTGCATAACTAGAGAAAGTAAAATTTTTCTACATTAAGAAAAACAAGTAGCAATTTTGCAGATCTGATACCTTTTAATGGCTAAAAAAAGAAGTGGTGTTAAATAGCAAATCTTACAGACTATTCCAGTCTCCTTATCGGGTTTGATATGACAAGGATCGGCCTTTATACCTTAGATAGGACAGGCTGCCTGAGAACACAATTCAGAGGAAACCAGGGGCGTCGCTAGGCTGTATTTATTGCGGGGCTCGGACCCGAATAAACCCACCTGTGCCGCCGACCTGTCCACTCGGTGTCTCTCAAGAGGGACGCCTGCCTTGCGCGCCTGGAGACCGAACCTGCCTCAGCTAAACATGTGCGTCCGCTGGACACGCACATACCAGCCGGAGGGCTTCTGCGGGAGCTGAGAGAGAGCGATGCTGCACCACAGGGACAGTGTCGGGACTCCGTCTTACGGGTCCGGACTAGCGGGGGCCGCCGGGTCTCAATTGACTGAGCGACCCGCGCGGGGGCCCCGTAGTAGCGGCTTCAGCTGGCAGCGGAGCGATGTAATGACCTCATTCCACCGCCCGCTTGCCTGTCCTGGCGCACAGCGCGTCACAGGGCCGTGGACCGAGTGAGACAGCTGCCGGAGGAGCGGGGCTCGAGAGGATCAGTGGCGTCGCCGGGGAGCTAAGGTGAGTATTAATGTTGATATTTTTTATAGGCAGTTTACCTGCCCTGTGTGGTGACCTATATACTGCCTGTGGACCTATATACTGCCTGTGGCCCATATTACCATGCCTCAGTGCCACTATATACTGTCATGTGTGACCCATATATATGCCTGTGGCCCCATTATATGCCTGTGGCCCTATATTATGCCTGTGGCCCCATTACCTGCTCAGTGCCCCTATTATACTGCCTCAGTGCCCCTTTCTATCTGTTGTGTGCCCTCCCTTTTTTTTATATACTGCCTGTGGCCCTCCTATTATCTTGCCTGCTGGCCCCCTATATACTGCCTGTGGCCCCCTATACCTGCCTGTGGCCCCTCCATATATACTGCTGCGGCCCCATATACCTGACTGTGGCCCCTTATATACTGCCTGTGGCCCCCTATATATGCCTGTGGCCCCGATATACATGCTACTTGCCCCCCTATACATGGCCTGTGGCACCCTAATACCTGCTGTGGCCCCATATTTACTGGCTCTGAGGCCCATATACCTGCTCCTGTGCCCCATATATACAGTGCCCGGCGTGCCGCCCATATAGCTGCCTGTGGCGCGCCCTATATTACCTGTGGCCCCATAGATACTGCGCTCTGCGGCCCCATATACTGCACTGTGGCCCTGATGCATGTCTGAGGCCCATATACTTGCCTGAAGCCACCTTATACTGGCCCTGCGGCCCCCCTATTACTGCTGTGGCCCCTACTACTGCTGTGGCCCCTTACTGCCTGTGGCCACATATACTGCTGTGGCTCACTATACTGCCTGTGGCACTATACCTGCCTATGGCCCCCTATACTGCCTGCGGACCCGCTCTATACTGCACTGTGGCCCTATATTCCTGTCTGAGCACCCTATATAGCATGCTCAGTGCCCTATATCTATATACACTGCTTGAGAGTGCCCTATATTTATATACCTGCCTGAGAGTGACCCCTATGTCTTTATTCCCTGCCTGACATGACCTATATTCTATATACCTGCCTAAGTGACCTATTTTATATACCATGCACCAATTGAGGGCGACATAAACACCTACCTACTGAGGGGACTTATATACCTATAAGTAATGGGATGCTTAAAATAGTGAGGATTCTAGATATTTGTGTCCAAATCCTCGGGACGAGTATTGTTCTGATAGCAATCAGCATGAAGGTGTGAAACCGCGGATGGGAGAAGAAAAGGGGAAAGTGAACGACGCTGATCAGAAATGATGTCTCCTGGAGTCACCAATGTAATGCAGTGTAATCACTTATATTTCTGTGTGAGTCTACATACAAATAGTAATCTACACCCATATGGTACTGTAATGGCGGTGGTATATAGTAATCAGAGCCTGTGTACAGTGCACTAGTCACATGTGGGGTTCTGGCAGGATTATTTGATCGTGTAAGTTGTATAGTTTTTGGGTCCTTGGTTTTGTAGGAGTGGGTTTTAGTAACTATCCATTTTCCGGTATATTTGCTCCATGTATCAGTGGATTATTTGGTGATGTTATTTCGGGGTATACACTGTTCAATACGGAGGGAGCGAATTTTGAAAAAAAGTAAATTTGTCATTGGTAGATTTTTCGGGATGCAGTGATTGCGAGAGGCAGGTATATAGATCATTAGTTGCCAACTTTTGAAGAAATGAGAAAGCAGGAGGGACTTTTGTGATGGCGGCGCGGTAGACTGCCTTATAGACCAGGTAGTAAACCCCCCATAACCAGGTGTCCTCTTACAGGAAGGTAGATGCCCCTTGTAGCCATGTAGATGACCCTCTGTAGCTCCTGGGTTAGGTGCCCCCACTTTGTTAGCTGGTAGGTAGCCCCATTGTTGCAGGTAGCTGCCCCATTGTTTGCAGCTAGTGCCCCCTATGTTTGACCAGCATTAGTGCCCCCATTGTTGCAGCTAGTGCCCTCTGTTGCCTGGTAGATGCCCCTCTGTGCCAGGTAGATGTCCCCATTGTTTGCCAGGTAGGTGCACCATTGTTGCCAGCTAGTGCTCGCCCCATGTTGCACAGCATAGTGGCACCCTCTGTGTCCAGCTCAGTGCCCTCTCTCCTGTTGGACCGCTAGTGCCCCCATTGTTGCAAGGTAGCGCCACCTCTGTTGCCATCGCTAGATTGCCACCTCTGTTGCCAGGTGGATGCCCCCATTGTTGCCAGGTAGTGCTCCAGCCTCATGTGTGCAGGTAGTTGCCCCTCTGTTGCCAGGTAGATGTCCCTACATTTGTTGACAGTAGAGCCCCTCTGTTGGCCAGGTTGATGCCCCCTCTGTTGCCAGGTAGGATGTCCCCCATTGTTGCAGGTTAGGTGCACCCATTGTTGTGCTCAGTGCCCCCATTGTTCTGCCCCTAGCTAGTGCCCCTCATGTTGCCAGATAGTGCCCCTTGTTGCCAGATAGTGCCCACCTAAAATTGGTTTGCCCAGGTTAGTGGCTCCCCTCTCGTTGCAGAGATGATGCCCCCTCTGTTGCCAGGTAGATGCCCATGTATGCCTGGTAGATGCCTCCCTTGTTGCCAGTAGATGCCCCTCTGTTGCCAGGTAGGTTTCCCCCTTGTTGCCAGGGTAAGGTGCCCCATTGTTGCCAGGTAGGTGCCCCATAGTTGCCAGGCCTGTGCCCCTCTGTTGCCAGGTAGATGCCCCCTCTGTTGCCAAGTAAGATGTCACTCTGTTGCCAGGTAGTGCCCCCTCTGTTGCCAGGTAGATGTCCCCTCTGTTGCCAGTAGTGCCACCTCTGTTGCCAGGAAAGAGCCCATCTGTTGCAGTAGATGCCCCTCTGTTGCCAGGTAGATGTCCACCTCTGTTGCCAAGGTAGTGCCCCTCTGTTGCCAGGAAGTGCACCCCATTGTTGCAAAGGTAGTGTAGCCCGGCCCAGTTGTTGCCAGGTAGTTCCCGCTGTTGCCAGGAGATAGATGTCCGACCTCTATTGCCAGGTTAGTGCCCCCATTGTTGCAGTGTGCCCCTCTGTTGCAGGTAGTTGTGTCCCTCTGTTGCAGGTTGTTGCCACCCATTGTTGCCAGGTTAGTGCCCCCTCTGTTGCCAGGTAGATGTCCACTCTGGTTGCCAGTAGAATGTCCCTCTGCTTGCTAGAGTAGTGCCCCCTCTGTATCCAGGAAGAGCTCCCTTTGTGCCAGTAGTGCCACGCATTGTTGCGGTTAGTGCCCCCTCTGTTTGCCAGTGCCATTGTGTGCAGGTGTGCCCCAGTGTGTGGGGCCAGGTCGTGCCTCTCGGTTTGCCTAGGTAGATTGTCCCTCTGGTTGCAGTAGTGCCCCCTCTGTTGCAGATGAGCCCCATAGTTGCCAGGTAGTGCCCCCATTGTTGCCAGGCAGAGCCCCCCCTATAGCTATAAAAAGTAAATTAATAAAATCCACTTACATCACTAAGGATTCTGCAAGCACGGACCGCTCGGCGTCGATCTCCTCAGTGGGCGCAGGGGAAGTGAGAGCAGCAGCGTCGTGCATCCCTAGCACAAGCCGCGCGTCACTTTCCCCTGCGCCGCTTGACCTGTATGTGCGAGCACACTATCCCGCGCCGGGAGCAATACAGGGAGAGAGGGAGGAGGGGAATACGATCCCTCCTGCATCCTCCCTGACACAGCGAGACTCAGGGCGGGTGCAAGAACGGGCGCACAGCGGCCGCTTCACCCGACTGTAGGAGCCGGCCCGGGCGCGAGGTGTAGGCACTACGCGCTACTACCTCTGGCGCTCGCGCAGACATTTAAAGTGGCCCCCGCAGCTAATGGCGGCCTCTGGGTGGAATGCCAACTCCCTGGGAGGGCGGGAGGGGACCCCAAATAGCGGGACCCCCCCGCCAAAAACTGGAGATTTGGAATGTATGATATAGATATAAGGTCACTCTATGTGGAATATGCTGAAAATTAGTGACAGGAGCAGAACGGTTTTTATCTGTAAACAAACAATCAAGCAGCAGTTTCACGAGTGTGCTTGAAAAAATGTCGTGTGAAACCAACCTACTGAGCAAAACACAAAGGGGCCCGGGCCAGGATGTTTTAAGGGACCCTAGCAAAGCCCCTGGAGGAACAATGCCACAGAAAAGGAGTCTTCTTGTTTAAACCAATATTGCTGAGAAACTATTTATTTTTAGCAATTTTTATTTTATTTCTGCAGTTCTATTCAATTAAAATTAGACATAGAACAATTTTGTCTCTTTCAAGGTGTTTGATGAAACTGTTTCTATGGTTAGGGTAGATTATCGTACTTTACTTTAGTGTCTACTTATCTCTTCAAGATTAGTACAAATCGGTAGTATCTGGCATGATTGCTCTATTGTTAAATCCATAGGGATAAATAAGATTATCCGAAACCATGAAAGGAAGATTGGTTAATCTTTTTTTTTTTCCAGGGGGAGGGGTGAGGAGGTTGGGGGTAATCTTTTTCTGCAATGAAATGGTGAAAGGGGGCAGAGGGGATCTTTACACTTGTCAGGTACTTGCTGATAATACTTACTTCTCAGGACATAGCCAGCCAGGAAAAAAGCACCATCAAGCAATCTGTTATGAACCAGTGGTATCAGTCTGGCTTGATACCTGTTGAGACACGGGTTGTGGGTGTGGATCATTGGGGGCCACTGCGAGCGTAGATGGTGGTATAGCAGACCACGTCAGGGAGCGGAGTCTAAAGGGCGCCCGATCTTCACCAGGAGACCACCGCAAGGATGAGGTGGACTACACTGCGGGGAACCCCCAGGTCGCTACCCCTGACGCGGCTGCTTGTGGTGGCAGCCAAAGTGCAGGTGACTGGTAGCTGAAAGGCAAAATGGCAGGATACAGCAGATCAACGGTTGTCAAACTGACAGGCAAGGTGGCAGGAACAGCAGGGTTAAACGTACGCAGGACAGACAGACATGACAACAGGTAAACAGCAGGAAGCTGTGGTCAGGAGCTCAGGTGGACAAACACAGAAGGGACATGGCCATGTCTGCGGTCCAAAACAGGTACCACTGCATGAACCGTGACACAATCCTTTCACTGCTATGCTGTCTCGGCAGTCACCAGAAGGGAAAGTCAGAGAGAGTTAATGTATTTAGGAAGCTGATTATTATATATAAATGATAGAAAAAAATTAGTCCAATTAGAAAAAAGTCCATATAAAAGTCGTTTCTTGCTTGTCAAACTGTCAAAAGAAGAAACTGTCCACTGTGAAGAGTTCACGGTCTACACGTCCAGACCAGTGACAGATATTCTGTGTAGAGTCCAGTGTCGCAGTCAGGAATGTCCACTAGCCGCCAGAATTAAAGGAAATTTTTAAATCAGGGATATCATCCCTTTAATTGATCATCGAATCGTCAGAGCCACCAGGATTCCCAGAGGTTACCTTCTCCAATACAAAGAAAAGGATAAGAAGAACCGTGTTACCCAGAGCCGTCTTAACCGCATTATGGACCCCTGGGCAGAACACTAGGTCATGCCATTAGCCACCCACCCAGACCACCACCCCATATTATTCTTGCCACTTATGTCTGGGACACAGCAGTCGCAGCCTACAAGACTATTTGGCAGGGTGGGAGCCATTTGTGGATCAATTCACTCTTCAGACCATGGTTTCTTATTTGTTGTCACATCCTGAAAAAAAACACACAAACAGTAAAATAAAGAAAAAGGCCAAACCCAAAAGGGTAAACCCGGTATGTTTCTGGTTTTCCCTTTGGGACAAGAAAAATCCCATTTTGGGTCCCCTAAACTTGTGGGACCCCCAGGAAACTTTTCTAGGGGTGCCCAAGGGGAAAAGGGATGGAAATGGTGAAACCCTGGTAGAGACCTACAAATCACATCTAGAAGTACTAAGAAAAACATTCTAGAAAATTATATCATATCCTATACTAAAATATTATCTTCAAACAATATTCCCAGACCCTCCTCTAAGTTACAGACAACCTTCAGATTTGAGAAATCTAATTAGAAGTTTATTGCCATCCAATACACAAAAAGGGGGCCCTATCCCTGAAAGGGAAGCGAAAAACCCCTTTCTCACTGATCCCCACAGACGGGAAATATGGATCTAAAAAGACACGGGCAGGACTTCAAGCACTGTCAGATTGGGGGACCTAGAGCTCACCAGAGGGGCTGATCTCTCTGTCTCACACATTTGTCACAGTCAAAACATATTTTAGTAGAAAAAGGCTGAGCGGTTTCCCTTCTTTTCCCCCTTCCCTAAAAACTTGAACCAAAAACCCAGCAGCTAGAAACCCTCACCGGGAAGCCTGAAATTTGGCAAAAGGGAGAAAAACCGGCTCGCTGCTGCTGCTCATAAACCTCTGACTGTACCAAAAATCCTGCTTCCTTTTTTGGGCCCCTTTAGGAAAAATCAGTTTTGGAAGTCCCTTACCCTAAACTTTTCCCCACCTGGGGTTGTTGCCCCTTTTACAGACCACATCCCACTTTTCACACCAAACCTCTTTTGTTTATAAATCATAAATTTTTTATTTTATAAAAAAAATAAAGTTTTTTAAAATTTCTATTTTCCCTAAGAGGGGAAAACTTTTTTACATTTCAGTCCATAAAACTTTACTTTGCATAAATTATACTTTAAAAAACCCAAACTAAAAAAAATACATATACCATTAACTAAAACTAAACCAAATTTCGTAACCAGGAAAACAAGGGCCCATTCCCACGGGGGCAGAGGCCCTTTGGGAGTAAAAGCGACCTGGGCCAAAAAAATCCCCGAAGGGAAAAAACCACCCCAAACCCCCTGCCGCAAACCACTGGCTCGGAGGTCCAAAAGCCATACTGGGAGGGCCTCACCCAAAAATTTCGCTCCCCATTGATCCCAAACCTGAAAGACCCCCACCTTCCCCCAGGCCCCGTGCCCAACTTCCAATCCTGACCCCCCTTCCCCCAAAAAATCCTCACCAAACTCCAAAAAACCCCTGCCGCCCCCACGAGATCCCCAAACCCATGCTTTGGAGGCCCCCCACCAACCCCCCAACTGCCCCTGATCCCTTTTCCGGGTTCCCCCAATGCCCACAAATCCGGGCCCCCACCGCCGTAAAAATAAAACCCCGTCTGATCCCCAAAAAATTTCCCCCTCAACCGACTCTACCCCCATATCCCGGGGATGAACAAAACGCCTTTCCCCCGGGCCACAAAACCTTCCCAACTGCCCGGGTTCCCCTTTTAAATCTTGCCCGTTTTAAAACCCCCCTGCCCAGACGAGCTCCCCCCCGTGAGGGGGCGGTACACAATACCCCTTCTTTCCCTAAAACCCAAAAATCCAGAAATTCGGGACCACGGGCCCCAAAAACAGGTCAAAGTTGATACTCCGTATAAAACTCCTTTGAGGTCACTAAACCCGTTTTCCCCCTACGTGTAATACCAGGACTCGGGTGGGTCTACCCAAAACCCCGCAAAAATGCATCTTGGGGCACACCCCCATCCCTGCATACATCGCCTTCCCAAGCATCGCACTAAAACCACACTCCTGGGTTTTTCCCCCAACTGACGGCCCGGGCCCGGCCGAAGCTCCCCCCCCGCTCCCCAATAACTTACGATGACCTGGGATAAAGACCAAGGAGGGGGGGATTTCTATAAATTAAATTAAAAAAGAAAACAACAAACACATTTAAAAAACACCACCCATCATGTTTCCCGCCCTTTACCCCCCCCAACTTTTTTCCCCAAAAAATTTGGGCAAAAGAAAAGTCTGATCTATCCGACTCCCACCCCCCCCTTTTCCTGCGCACTACTTCCGGGCTAACCCCCCAAAACCCGCAGCTCAGGGGCTGCCCCAATCCAAAAAAGGTGCGGGGCAAAACCCTTGGGGTCCGCCCTTTTTCCCTTCCAGGGCACCCTCCAAAAACCCTCCCCCGGAACTAAAAATGCGACCCCCAAAAGCCCCCAATCCCGGTGAACAAGGGCCGGGGGGCCCCCCAAAGGCCCTCCAAAAAAGGCCCAAAACCCCCCGCATTTCCCCCCCAAAAGGCACATTTAAGGCCCTGGAACCCGCTGCAAAGCAACTCGTCCCCCCCCTTCCCGGACTGGCCGTTTTCGATGGGCCCGAATTAAAAAACACAAAACCTCCCCCCGTAAGGGAAACATCCCCCACCTGCCCCCCGGGCCCCCTTTGAACCGAAGGGGGGAAACCCAGCTCCCCAACTTTCAGGGCCCTAAAAAAGGCCCAAAAGCAAAAGCGAGGCGAAAAAAAGTCATTTCGAAACCTGCAAAGGGCAATTTCCCCCCCAAAAAACCCGCCCCACCCCGTTTCCAGGGCGCAAAGCCCCCCCCAAAACCCCGGGCCTAGAATTCTGTGGCCCGCCCCCTCCTGCCCCCCGAAAGGGCCCCGGGCCACGAAAAAGGGTCCTTTGTCACGTCCCGCAACTTTCGCATTTAAACCCGAAGGCTAACCCCCCCACAAATCGCCACACCCTAAAAAGGGACCCCCCTTTCCTCTGCCCACTTTGCCAAAAACACAAAAAGGCCCCCAATAGACCCAACGCCCGAAGCCCACACCCCCCAAAGCCGGATCCAGTCGCCCCACTGAAACCCACACGGTCTTTCGGGGCCCCAGGTCCCGCCTGACACGAAGCCAAAATCGGGCGATCGGGGGCTCAAATTTGGCCACGGCCCAAAGGTGATTGGGGCATTCCCCCCCGAACTCTAAAGCCGAGGGAGCCAATTTTCCGGAAAATTGGTCCCACTGAAATTTCGGAAAGAGAATCAGCCCCCCAAAATTCCCCCGAACCCCTGGCCCCCATTTTCCCCCCAAAAACCTTAAAATTTAATTCTGGGCCCAGGGGGCAGCACCAAAACCCCGCGGGAGGGGGAAAACCCCGGAGGAGACACCGGACAGGCACTTGGGGCCTTTGGAAACCACCCCAAAGACTGTCCCCCAAAAGAAATGATTTTCCCGGTTTTACAGAACTGCCACCCCGCAAACCGACTGCCCCATGTTGGGAAACAGCCCCAAAAAAGGGCCAAAAATTTTCCGAATCACCGGCGGGCCCCCCCCCACCCCGCCGGCCAGGGGGGGCCGCACACCATCGGGCCCCGAAAAACGCCCCCAAAACCCCCTTTTGCTTGCCCCCCGAAATCTTTTTAAAAAAACCCTCAATCCCTAAATTTGATAGTTTCCCCCCCCTTTTTAAAAAAATGGAACGCCCTTTAATCCCGGAAACCAAAAAACCCCCGCCCACACTTCCGGGGTTTTCCCTGTGGCCCCCCCTTGTCACTGCCCCAAAATTTTGGGGCTTCTTTAAGCCCGCCCGTAGCAGCCCAAAAAAACCGCCGCCAAAAAAACCCCCCTTTCATAGGAATGATCCTGCAGGCGAATTTTCAGCTTCCCCCAGCAAGGATGCAGATCTGGGTTGTTGTATTTTTAAGGAGATGACAAAGCCCCTTTTGCACCTCAAAAACCTTTAAAACCGTAGTTTGTCCTCAGGGAACCTGCTTTCCATCTTCATGGAGTTGATACAAATCCCCAAAAATTCAAACAGGGTAAACCCGGACCCCTTTACTTGTCAGCCACTAAAGGAACCCAAAGTGATCCGCCCCCCCATGGCATCCCCTTGCAGCCCGCGACCCGCAGATCGGGGGAACCCCCGGGGCCCCCGCAAAGAAAATCTTCTAAATAATAAATATGGACCCTAATCCGGGCACATCCCGCACCACGCATTTTTAAAAAAAGAGCTAAACGCCTCAAAATAAGCGCACGATAAGGGGCAAACCCCTCAGAAGGGCTAAAGGGCCCAAAAAAAAACCCGGCCCCCCCAAAAAAACCCCCCCAAAAACCCCAAAAATATCCCCCCGAAAATTGGGAACAACCCAAACGCCAAATCCAAAATCCCTCTTTTACCACAAAGAGGGCCCACCCGAATCGCCCCAAAGAGGGCAACCCGTTTTATCAAAAGAAGTGGGAAAAAAACCGAACACAACCTGGAGAAACCCTTCCCTTAAAAACCCATTTTTCCCCCTTGGGGAAAGACAAATGGGTGGGTTTAGCCGGAACTTTTTTCGGCCCCCTTCTTTGCACTACTTCCCCAAACGAGACATCACCAAGTCAGAAAAAGGGGGGGGGTTTAACAAAAGGGGGGGCCCCCCCATCCTCCCCAAAGCCCCCCCTTTCGCAAGTTTCTCTGACACGAAAAGAGGGATGCTCCCCCCGCCGACCTCAAAACCCCCAAGGAAAAAAGGGGGCAAAAGCCCCGGGGGGGGAATCCCAAACCCCCGTTCAAAACCTTCCCCCAACCAAAAACCGCGCTCCCCTCCCTATCCGGAAAAAAAGTCCGGGGAAAGGCGCCCTCCCCGAGGGAAACCCTTCCCCCCCCCCCCCGGGGTCTTCCCCCTTTGGGCCCCCTGAACCAAATCCCTTTTTGCTCGCCCTTTTTTGAAGGGAAATTTGGAAAAACGGAAAGGGTGCCCCCCCCCCAGAACCCAAAGACATGTTTAAAAAACCCGGGACCCCAAACCCCAATTTAAAAGGGCCCAAATTTTTTAAATGCCAACACGCTCCTCCCTTCTGGGGCCCCTGCCCGGCTACCCGCCCCGGATTTCCCCCCGCAGACCCCGGGTTTGGCCGGATGGGGCCCCGGGCCCCCCCATAAAAGGGCTGCCCCAAAATAAATTGGGGCCCCCACCCCCCAACCAAGGCCAAAAATCCCCTTTTTGGGCCCACCTTATAGAAGGATGGGGCCGCCTTTCTCCCGGCCCAATTGCTCGTCGTAACGAACCCCAAACCCTTCCCCCCCTAAGCCCGATACACTTCACCTATTTGAGCCCCTTAAAAAGAAAAACGCCCCAACAGTTTTCCCCGGGGCCTTCCCCCTAGGGCGCTCCCCTAATAAAAGGAAAGGGTTTTTAACCAATTCCCCTGAAAAATCCCCGGAATCAAAACCCCAAAAGACGCTTTCCCTTTTTCCTCCTTCTTACTTAAAACCTTTTTGCCCTTGTCCCCGATTTAAAATTTTCAAGGGGCATAAGGGGGAAAAAATCCCCCACAAATTTTTTTCCTTCGCTATCTTAACCCAAAATTCCCGCTTCAAGTGAGCCCCCAAGGGGGCCCTCGAAGCAAACTTAAAAAAACCCCACAAACTGGCCCGGTTTGTCCAAAACCCCACCTTTTTTGTGGGCCCCTTTTCCCGTCTGCATGAAAACCCTGACACTCGCCCCCGATGCCCTTGGGTGCGGTTTTTTTCCCCCGGACCCTCACACAGCAGTGGCCCCAAATCCCCTTTTAAGCCTGGGGAAACCCCGGCCCCCAACTGGCGAAAACCGCAACCCCGATCTTCAAAACCCTCCCAACAACTCACGCAAGGGGCCACCGCCCCAAACCCCCCCCGGTTTTCCCCCCCACCCTCGAGGGGCCCCTTTCCCCCGGAAACCCCCCCGCCTCGACCGCTAAAGCAAACCGACTCCCGCTTTCTACTTAAACCCCCCAATATTTGGCGGAAACGAACAAACAAAGAGACCCTCAACCCGGGTGCCGGGGGGGGCTTTGAACCCCCCCAACCGTTGTCAAGGGAAACCCTTTCACATCGCCCTAAGGTCTCCCTCTTCCGCTGCCCCGCCCTCTGGCCCCGAAAAAAATCCAGGGGTTTTTAAAACCCCCAAAAGGGGGGGGCCCAAACCCGCGCAGGCCGTTGGGAAAAGAAACCCTTTACTGCCAAAGCCCTCGGGGAGTGATGCTGCGTCCTCCCGAAAAAAAAACCGGAAAAAGGCCCGGGGGGGGCCGGCCGCCCCCCCCCGTCCCCTTTTCTCATTCGCCCAAAAGCCCCCCCCCCTGTGATGCGGGCACCCCCAGGGTTTACAATCTACCCGGAAAAGGTTCCTCCCTGGCCGGAAAAAACACCAGGCCGGGGGGGACCGCAACCCCCGGAAACCCCAAAAAGCGATTTGGGGCAAAAAACAGGCCCCGTTTTCCCCCCAGGCCCACAGGCCTGATGCCCCCCGCAGGACTCGCCGGCCTACCTGGATTCCTCCCAGGCCGGGGGGCCCGACCACCTGCTGGCCGTGTTCCTACCCGGCCCGGAGGGTCCCAAGAGGGGCTCCACTGGTGACGACGAGTCCTGGGGGTAGTCTCAGGGCTCAACCTCTGCGGTGGGCGAGCCCTACTCCTTCCTCTCCCCCCACTGCAGCCGTCGCCTTCCTCCATGCGCGCCGCGGCCCCATCGGCCTCCTGAGCCGCAGCCCGCACCCAATCTGCCCCTCTGGCTGCAATGAGCTTCCGCAGCTGATCCACGTGCTCGTCCGCTATTTTAGCAGGAGCGAGGGTCACGGGCGTCCTCCTCTGCTGCCTGGCGCCGCGCCACTGACTCCTTGGGTGGAAGGGGAGGTCTCCCGGACCTCCGCGCTTCCACCCCGCCTATGCCACTCCTACTCGGCCGCCCAGCGCATTTACATGCGCCCAGTGTACCGGGTCCTGCCGCGCCTCCCCTAGGGAACGGGGGGGGGGGGGGCGGCGGCCGGCGCGTTTCTGTGTGAGGGAGGGTTTTGTATTTGCGCAATATGTTCATGACTAAAAATCAGCCCTGGCACCAACCCCCACAAGCCGCCGTACAATACCCCCAAGCAGCCACAATACAATATCTGTTCCCCCTCAACAGCCCACATACGATATCTACTCCCTCCGCCCAGCCGACATACAATAAAAGTAAAAGTGAAAACCCAAATCACAGAGTGAGGGACAGGTGTGCACTCAGTTTTATAATCAGGGACAAGTGTAGGCTGCTACTATACAAGCGCTGAAATAACCTACAATACAGCCATGTAGGTATATAGCCCCCTGTAGGCATTTATGGCCCTTGTAGATATATATGCCCCCTGTAGTTATACAGTCCCATGTAAGTATATTTTTCCCCTGTAGGTATATATGTCCCCTGTAGGTAAATACCCCTTGTAGGTATGCCTCCTTGTAGGTATATATCTCCCCCATAGGTATATATGTCCCCACAGCCCCTGTAGGTATATATGTCCCCTGTAGGTATATACCCCTTGTAGGTATGCCTCCTTGTAGGTATATATCTTCCCCCATAGGTATATATGTCCCCACAGCCGCTGTAGGTATATATGCCTCCTGTAGGCTCACAGGAGTATTCAGTATGTTCTGCCATAATTCTCAACTCTATGTGCATCCTAAAGGAGCATGTATTTTTAGTTGGGAAGAAATTCCCCAAAATGAGCTCGGAGCCCACTGGGGGTTTCACTGACTCCCCAGTGGGCTAGTCTGAGCCTGGCTACAAGATCCCGGGGACATACACATGCTCTAATGCCATTGGCCATACTCCCCATGCAGGATATAAAGCTGCAGGGTAATTGCTCCATCTGGGAAATAACCTATTATGTACAAAGCCTCAGGAGCCCGTTAGCAACTAATCCTGATACCA
Organism: Phyllomedusa bahiana; assembly: GCA_025379985.1. Classification (NCBI taxonomy): domain Eukaryota; kingdom Metazoa; phylum Chordata; class Amphibia; order Anura; family Hylidae; genus Phyllomedusa; species Phyllomedusa bahiana. The sequence continues at coordinate 104,302 of JAODAL010007960.1, read as the reverse complement.
ACTAAACAAAAATATATGCAGTTAATTAATTTAAAAATTTGGGAAAATTAAAACCTAAAAAAAAAGGGCCCTTAAAATTAAGTTTCTAGTGAGAAATGAATTCTGAGATAGTATAGCTTGTTTCACTTTTAAGCCTTCAGGCTTTCTGGCTCTTTATGTACAGATCGACTTTGCCTCTTCTTTGCACATATCCCCTCCCCTAATGGCCCTAATAACCCTTTTGATACCTATATACCACATAGCTGTTACATCATCCTGTGTATCACAAAATTGTTTAACCGCAGTCGACATGTTGATATTCCATCTAGACATCCACAAGTTGACGTCTGATTCTAATGGTGGTAGTGGTGCACCTCATGTATTGTAACCTACAGAGAGTACATGATACTAAGTACACAACCTTTTTCGTGTTACAATTAGTATATTGCTGAACTTGAAATCTCTTTCCCGCTGCATATCATACAAATGTATGGGAGACCTCAGCGTGCTGTCACGCCATGCGTATTGTATGTCCCCAAGGATAAAAACCCTTTAGTGAGAGCCAGGTTTGTTTGGTATCCTCCTTACTGATGACCAGACTAGAGAAAAGGAGAGTGCTAATAGTGGGAGCCCTACGAGGGCCATAATTGACTCCCCTTTGTTAAATGATAGAAATATCAAATGTGTAACTTTTTTTAAGCTACATACTATCTGATTATGTTTGGGACTATATACAGATGAAAAAGTGATGGTGTCATTACTCAGTTTACATTGTTTTTTCTTATTATTAAATTGTATTAATTGTGAAGAGGTATATCAACGACTTTACTTCTTGCTCTATCTCGCTCCTTTAGCCTACTTAACACCTTAAGAACTGCCTGCCGACTTTTGATGTCGGGCAGTGCAGATCGTTCATCTTTTGACGTCGCTGTAGACATCGAGGTTTGCAGTGCCCGGCGCCGCAGCAGCACTGAGAACAGGGCTGTACTTCATGTCCCAGTTCCTAGCACAGCCTCTGCAAGCTCCAGGGGGCTCAACCTTTTGATTTAAAGGGCTTTCCCCTGCTCTGTTGGGTGATTGGACTCTGGGGACCCAACACAGTCAAGGGAACGGCTGCACAGTCAGCCCTGGGGGCCCAGAGTAGCCCCAGGGCTGTATGTGTAAGAAGCCAGCAATCAGCCACTCCTTCATTACCCTGGCGGTGTGCTTCAGATTATTGTCATACTGAAAGACCCAGCCACGTTTCATCTTCATTGTCCTTGCTGATGGAAGGAGGTTTGCACTCAAAATCTCACGATACATGGCTCCATTTATTCTTTCATGTACACGGATCAGTCGTCCTGGTCCCTTTGCAGAGAAACCACCCTAAAGCATGATGTTGCCTCCCCCATGCTTCACAGTAGGTATGATGTTCTTTGGATGCAACTCAGCATTCGCTCTTCTCCAAACATGACGAGTTGTGTTTCTACCAAACAGTTCTACTTTGGTTTCCTCTGACCATATGACATTCTCCCAATACTCTTCTGTATCATTCAAATGCTCTCTAGCAAACTTCAGACGGGCCCGGACATGTACTGGCTTATGCAGGGGGACACGTCTGGCACTGCAGGATCTGAGTCCCTGGCGGCGTAGTGTGTTACTGATGGTAGCCTTTGTTACGTTGGACCCAGCTCTCTGCAGGTCATTCACTATGACCCCCCGTGTGGTTCTGGGATTTTTGCTCACCGTTCTTGTGATCGTTTTGAGCCTCAGATCGAGGGAGATTATCAGTGGTCTTGTATGTCTTCCATTTTCTAATTATTGCTCCCACAGTTGATTTCTTCCTGCTTGCCTATTGCAGATTCAGTCTTCCCAGCCTGGTGCAGGTCTAGAATTTTGTTTCTGGTGTCCTTCGACAGCTCTTTGGTCTTCACCATAGTGGAGCTTGGAGTGTGACTGTTTGAGGTTGTGGACAGGTGTCTCTTATGCTGACTACAAGTTCTAACAGGCGCCATTACTACAGATAATGAGTGGAGGACAGAGGAGCCTCTTATAGAAGAAGTTACAGGTCAGTTAGAGCCAGAGATCTTGCTTGTTTGTAGGGGACCAAATACTTATTTTCCACCATAAATAATTTCTTTCCAAATCAGACAATGTGATTTTCTGGATTTGTTTTCTCATTTTGTCTCTCATAGTTGAGGTCGACCTATGATGTCAATTACAGACCTCTCTCATCTTTTTGAGTGGAGAAGTTGCACAATTGGTGGCTGACTAAATACTTTTTTCCCCACTATTTACCCATCTGTGTGTTTCTTCAGATACTTTGTTATATCATTCTGCCTAATGAAGAGGAAAAGAAAGAAAGAAACGTTTGTTAATACAATATTAGGAAGAAAAAAACACTTACGGAGCTTATCCTAATTGCTGCTCGTGTATCACCCGGTCCACCAGTTCATTCGATTGCTGAATAGCTATGCAAGGATCTTTAATCCCCAGTCGCAGGATATACTGAAGTCCAATGAAAGCAAAAAGTGGAATCTAGCAATATGCTAAAGTGATCATCTTTATTTTAAATAGATTGTGCAGAGGGTATAAAAAACATGGTGAAACAGCCTACTCGTTGCGGGCGTTAAAAAAGGCCCTTGTTCATAGCTTAGCTACTTGCTACATTTCCCAAGTTTTAATAACAGAGGGGAGGGACTACGTACTACTCACGTCATATCCCATAACCCCTTCTTTTACATTTAAACCAACATAAACACAATTAAAACACATTGGACACAACAATGTAGCATTTTTAATGCCCGAAACGCGTAGGCTGTTTCACCATGCTTTTTATACCCTCTGCACAATCTATTTAAAATAAAGACGATCACTTTAGCATTTTGCTGAATTCCACTTTTTGCTTTCATTGAAACGTTTGTTATTTAACATAATTTCTTTTTGTCTGCCAGATTGCTATTGCAAGATTCCTAATTTTATTGTTCTTCAGTGAGATACAATATATTGTGGGAGCTAGCTTGACAAATGGTGGGCAAAACAGGTTTGGATGCAAAGAAAACAAGGTTTTATTTAAAAAAAAAAAATGGCAGACAACTAAACAGAAATATCCCAGCAGGAGGCTTGACAGCAGCTATTTAACATCCAATAAAAATAAAGCTTCTCTCCAGCTTATAACATAACAAAGTTTTATACATCACCATGTAGCTCGGTAAGTCCATATGCAGACCAGCCAGTTGGTCTCAGTCCTGTTGCAGGGCTTCTCTCTGTAGCTCCAGTCTGCACACTGTGAAGGAAATGGCTCACAAATACCATACTCAGGGTCACTCTTCTCACCTGTGGTCTGAGAGCAGCAGGATTCAAGAGGTCCAGTAAAGCCCGGACTGGACTGTGGGGAATGGCCACCCACCCTCGCTGCAGCCGTCCTGGAAAAAGAGCCCAATTAAGCTGCATAGCAGCTATACTAACTATACACTCCTCAGTAACCTACCGTCACTGACTAAAACGCTCTTTTCCCCCACTGAGCTCCTGGACTCCGGTTGCACATACATTGCAGTTCTCCTGCTGCTGTCCAGCTAGATGCAAAAGCCGGGATGTACTGCTGGATCGGTCACCTTGACCTCCTTGGAGATTCCATACAGAATACAGCAATGTACCTGGTACGTATCTGCCTGACATAATCTTACCTGCTGGTTGCCTACAATATATATTTTAACTGGCTTACATGGTACCAAACTTTTTCTATTTTCTTTTTACTATAATAAAAGATGCAGGAAATTTACCTGCAGTCCTATGAAAGGCTCAGTGAGTTGAATGTGACTTGAGGATTGCTAGATCCAATAGATGGCGCTAAAGAGTTCAGCTCTCTTCCCATAAGCCTTTTGAAATATTTAAATACCAGTGGAGTGTAATTGGTATTGAAGGGGTTTTCTCACCATGCACTTTCAAAGCCACATCCAGCTTTATAATCACGCATGCTGTTCAGGCTGTGGGTGGGTCTATAGCAGTGACTGACCCATCAGCTCTGCTGATCCTAGCTATTCCTGTTTCCTATTACATTGACAACAAGTGCAAGAGATTTATTAAGGGTATGTCAGGATTCACTTACCTGATTGTAATGGACTTGATAGTGGATCCGCTGGACCACCGCAAGCGATAGTGTTAACCACGCCAGGGAGCGGAATCTAAGTAGGTCCCGGTTTTCACCAGAGCCCGCCACAAAGCGGGATGGACTTGCTGCGGCGGGAGTCAACCAGGTTGCTAGCCCTGACGTGACTTGCTTGCAGTGGCAGCCAAGGGTGAGCGTGGTACAGAATCGTGAGGCGTAGTCGGGGACAGGCGGCACGGTCGGGTCAGGCGGCAAAGGCAGAGGTCAGAAAACACGGCAAGACAGTAAACACTCAGGAACGCTTTCTCTAGGGCATGGAGGCAACAAAGATCCAGCAGGGAAGTGACGTGGATCCCAAATCTATATAGAGTCAGCGCCCGGCAATTAACCAATTACCGGAACGTTGCCCCTTTAAATTTATATGAACGAGCGCGCGCGCGCGCACGGGGCGCGCACGCACATTCTGGCCGACAGGGGAAGAGAGCAGAACAGGAGAGAGGTCAAGTGAGTGGATGGGACGGGTGCGAGCACGGCCAGCAGCACGGTCTGTGGCGCCACTCGTCCCTGATGGGCGCCCGCAGGGAGGGACATGGGTACGACCTCGGTCCGTGGACCGGGACGCGGCGCGACCCCTTACAGAACCCCCGCCCTTAGACACTCCCTCCTTTTTAGGCTGCAAAAACCTGCGGATGAGATCATGATTCAGGATATTAGATTCTGGCTCCCAGGATCTCTTCTCGGGTCCGAAGCCCTTCCAATCCACGAGGAAGAAGCGCTTCCCTCTGACCGTTTTCATGGCCAAGATGTCCTCTACTTCGAAGATGTCAGCGGAATCGGCTACCGGGGAAGGTGATACATTCTTCTGAGAGAACTGGTTCAGAACCAGAGGCTTAAGGAGGGAGACATGGAACGCGTTTTGGATCCGGAGAGATGGAGGCAAACAGAGCTTGTACGTCACTGGGTTCAGCTGCCGAAGCACCTCTGCCGGCGAAAAGGTCTTGGAGAAGAATCTTGCCTTTGGGACTCTTCTGTGTGAGGACCGCCCCTGCCCCCACGGAAGAGGCATCCACCTCCAAGGAGAACGGCTTCTCGGGATCAGGCCGGACCAAGACAGGTGCTGAGGAGAAGGCAGTCTTTAGATCAAAAAACACCTTTTCAACCTCTGGAGGCCAACATCTCGGGTTCGCATTCTTCCTGGTGAGGGCCACGATAGGAGCCACCAAGGTGGAGAAGTGGGGAATAAATTGCCGGTAATAGTTTGCGAAGCCCAGGAAGCGCTGTATAGCCCGAAGGCCAACAGGACGGGGCCATTGTAGTACCGCAGAAAGTTTTGCTGGCCCTTAGCCGAGATTATGTACCCGAGGAGAGGTAGGCTGGTCTGGTGGAATAAACATTTCTCCAGCTTGACGTACAGTTGATTGTTGCGCAGACATCACAGAACCTGGCGTACTTGTGTCCGATGAGTCTGAAGATCAGGGGAGAATATCAGGATGTCATCTAGGTACACGATGACGCAGGTGTACAAAAGATCCCGGAAGACATCATTGATGAATTCTTGGAACACTGCTGGAGCGTTACAGAGCCCAAAGGGCATCACGAGATATTTGAAATGTCCATCTCGGGTATTAAAAGTCGTCTTCCACTTGTCCCCCTCCCGAATTCTGATGAGGTTATAGGCTCCTCGCAGGTCCAATTTGGAGAACATCTTAGCCCCCTTGAGGCGGTCAAACAGCTCCGAGATCAGTGGGAGAGGGTAGCGGTTTTTCACTGTGATTTTATTTAGTCCCCTGTAGTCAATACACGGATGGAGGGAACTATTTTTTTCTGCACGAAGAAAAACCCGGCTCCGGCTGGGGAAGAGGATTTATGAATAAATCCTTTCTGCAAGTTCTCTTGTATATAGGCCGACGCGGCCTGAGTCTCCGGCACGGACAGCGGATAGACCCTTCCCCAGGGAGGACTGGTTCCAGGGAGGAGGTCAATTGGGCAGTCGTAAGGCCGATGTGGCGGCAGCGTATCGGCCTCCTTCTCGGAGAATACGTCCCCAAAATCCTGGTACTCTACAGGCAGGCCTGGCAAAGGCTTGGTGGGCGGCTGTGGAGAAGTGGTAGGCACCAGGCATGGTACCTCCAAACAGAGGTTCTGGCATTCCGGTCCCCAACGCAGGACTTCGCTTGTCTTCCAGGCGAACGTGGAAAGGAGGAAACAGCACCTAGGGACACCTCTCCTACAGCACCTAGATGTGAGCGTTTCCTGGACGCTGGTGACGTAGCAGACAGCTTCTGCGGAAATGGTCCAGGCTGGCGCAGTAGAGACATAGGTTATCTGCTCGTCGGCGGGTCAGCTCTTGCTCCGATAAATAGGCCCGATCCACCTGTATGAGTTCCACATCGGAGGCTTGAGGGGGTGACAATGGAGAAGGCTGGAATACCAGAGCCAGGTGAAACAGCCAACGAGGCGTGCCGAGTCTCTCTCTTGGTGGAGCTCTTCCTGCCTTTCAGCGAACCTTACATCGATGCCACAGACAGAGGCGGAGGCTGTTGCTGGGAAGCAAGGAGCTGACGCATCATGGCGGTGAGCTGGCCCAATTGCTGTGCTTGTTGTGTGATTTGCTGCGATTGTTGGGCAACCATCGTCGTAAGATCAGCCATGCTAGGCAGAGGCACCATGGCGGGATCCATGGCTGGATCTTACTGTAACGGACTTGGTAGTGGATCCGCTGTACCACCACAAGCGATGTTGTAAGCCACACCAGGGAGCGGAGTCTAAGTAGGTGCCGGTTTTCACTAGAGCCTGCCGTAAAGCGGGATGGACTTGCTGCGGTGGGAGTTTACCAGGTTGCTACCCCTGACGTGACTTGATTGCGGTGGCAGCCAATGGTGAGTGTGGTACAGAATCGTGAGACGTAGGCGTAGTCGGGGACAGGCGGCAAGGTCAGGGCAGGCAGCAAAGGTTCAGAGTCGATAAACGTAGGCAGAGGTCAGAAAACACGGCAAGACAGTAAACACTCAGGAACGCTTTCTCTAGGGCACGGAGGCAACAAAGATCCAGCAGGGAAGTGACGTGGATCCCAAAACTATATAGGGTCAGCGCCCGACAATTAACCAATTACTGGCGCGCTGTCCCTTTAAATTTACATGAACGAGCACGCGCACGCTAGGGGGCGCGCACGCTCATTCCGGCCGGCAGGGGAAGAGAGCAGAACAGGAGCGAGGTTAGATGAGTGGATGGGACGGTGCGAGCACGGCCAGCAGCACGGTCCGTGGCGCCACCCGTCCCCGCTGGGCCCCTGCAGGGAGGGACACGGCTACGCCCGCGGTCCATGGACCGGGACGCGGCGTGACCTGTTACACTGATCAGTCTCCTGCTGGTAAGATGCAACGCTCTTCACGGGTTAATTCACCTGACCTGTGTCCACACCCAGGGAGAGGCTCTGCTAGTGAGTTCAGGAGTGACAGGTCTACACTCAGTCTGGACAGAGGGTGTGTCACACAGGCCAATAGGAGGACCCAGAGACCGCACCAATCAGCTACAGGGGCAGTGTCCAGGCACACTATTTAAATCTCCTCATACCTTTGTGTGAAATGTTCTTGTTTGCTCTTTTCACCTGCATTTTATTACTGTACTCCTCTGTTTACCTGACCTCTGCTTGTGTTCTTGACCTTGGCTTGTCTCCTGATTCAGTACCCCATTCCCGATAATGTTCTGACCCCTGGCTTGTTTTCTGGTTCTCTCTTTGTGGCCTGATTTACCCATTCTGTTGCTGACCCAGACTGATTGACTATTCTTCCATCTAAAATTTTCAAACTGCCGCTTACCCCTTCACCGTGAGCGCTTTGTTCGGGCTCCCTTCTCCTTTCCTAATCAAGCCACCGCTACTTTTTCCTCGTGGTACATTCTTCCGCTCAGAGAGCTGCCAGCCTTGCTCCATATAACAAACCACAATCCAAAAAACGAAAGTTCCAGCGGGTTGTTGTATCCACGATCTTTTATTTACTTATTAAATCTCCGAGACAGTGTAAAAAAGCATCTGAACGCCCAGGCCCAGGCGATGTCTCGGAGATGTAATAAGTAAATAAAAGATCGTGGCTACAACCCACTGGAACTTTCGTTTTTGGATTGTGGTTTGGTATTTTTCCATCTGATATCTCCTGCACTGAGTAGTGTAGGGACTGCCGCCCAGTTGGGGTCTGCCATTTAGGGCAGTTTGTCAAATACGCAGGGACAGTGGGTAGTATTCAGGTTGCAGGGCTCTAAAGATTGTTTGCTTAGGTAAATGTGAAGCTTTAAAAATCAGTTACTAGAGATAAGACTCTGAAGGAGGTGATTCACCATGGTCGGACTAAGTCTAAGGAGCTTAGAGTAATGAAAGATAAAAGAAATCTGGGAGAGGTAGGAAAAGAGATGGTCATAGAGGTGATAACATTTTCTTTATCTCCTGACCAAAGAAAAATCAACAGAGCAATGTATTTTGAAAACGTCTTCAATTTTCTGTCCCTACATGTTAAAAGCTAATCACTGTAGTGAGAAAACCCCTTTAAATCTCCACACACCGACATGGTGCTTCTCCCTAATGAGATATCTCACCATTTTCAAGCAACACTCAAGGTTTCTCACCTAGCCAGCCAGAAAGTTCTACAATGCACTGATGAGGGGCAAACTCCCCAAAACTGCTGTCTGCAGATGAACTAAACTGGCATGGCTGGAATCCTTTTCACATTGCAAGTGTCAGTGAGTCGGATGTAACTTGAGGATTGCTACATCCCATAGATGGCGCTGAGGAGTTCAGCTCTCTTGCTATAAGCCTTCTGGAATATGTAAGTTTGTGACATCATCATTTAGTTGCTCTCTTTCCCACACTGCTTGTGCTTTTTGACCTACTTGTTATTGTGATAATATCAACTGTGTTTCTGGTTCTTTTTCCTAGAGTACCATTGTACACCAGAAATTGTAGCATTTTCATCAAAATTTTCAACATGTCAGCTTCACTTCACTGTGACTTTCGGCTCTTGCTTACTACAGCATCTTTTACGTGGTAATTTGCTGGACTGAAGTTGATCCAAAATAAAAACACAATAAAATAAAATTATTTATAATCTTTATTTTTACTCAACATATTCCGCAGACATTTAAAAAAGGCTAAACACAGGCAGTTCAATTAAAAGAAATAAAGATCTTACTAAATGAGAACTTCGTTTGGTTGTGGTGGCCACTGCACATAGAGTTAGGATCGCTATTGGGTCTTTTTGGGAGTTGTCAAATACGGTAAGAAGTGCCAGTGTTTAAAAGGTGCAGGGCTCAAAGATTGTTTGCTTAGGTAGTGGGGAAGCTTTAAAAATGGATGAGACTAGCACCTGAAGGAGGTGACATCCATGGTCGGACTAAGTGTAAGAGTTTGAGATGCCAAGTAAGCAGGGAGAGTGAAAAGAATGGTATAGGTGTGATAACATTTTGTTATCTTTGGTCCAGACAGATTTGAAAAGTTATTTTCAGTCCCTCATGTAAAAGCTAATGAGTAGTGAAATGTCCTTTATCTCAACCGACATGGTGCAGAATATTCCATTAGAATTAGGTTTCACCGCACCAGAGTGAAATGCTTGTAGGGGGCATCGGCAAAGGTTCGGATGATTGAGGCATGGAAGCCCTGATATCATTGCAAGTGCAGTGAGCCGGATGTAACTTGAGGATTTCTACATACTAGAGGCGTGTAGGGAGGTGCAGCGCTTTGCTTAAGCTTTGGGAGAATGTAGTTTGTACTTATCCTGAGTGTGACCAACCACAGGCAGTGCTGACATCAGGTAATACAATGTATATGGTGATTCCAGAGAACAACAAGCTGACCTGTGCATTTACAGATTGCACATGGATAGTTCGGGTACCATAAGAATATTGCTCTTGGTCAAGATCTAAAGAATTGGCTGGAGTTGAGAAGATTGGGGATGAAAGTGAATATTCCTGCACAAAGCATCGCAGAAACCCTGGGCTGGTTATTATCAGGTCTTATCTAGTTCCCGGCTCTGTCTGAACTTTGAGTTGACGTTTATGGAGCTTAATTATTACTATTGTCCTGGGGTGGAGGTGGATATTAACAGCCCCGGTATACTCTGCCCTGACATGCAAGATTTTGACCTTGGGCAATGTCGCACTCTGAAGTCGTAAATAACCACAGTAACAAAATATTGCTGAAAGCAGCGAGGAAAGTGATTTTATGACCTCGGCTGTTAAGATGTTGAGGTTGGTTATTGCCCCTTTCTTATATTTTTATGGCGCTATTGTGTGGATATAGACTCCTAATCTAAAGAAGTGATTTCCAACCTGGGTTCTCCAGAATTAGGCTTAGTGGTGGGGTTTTAAGGATTCTGCATCATCTGTCCAGAGAGGCTGCTTTACACATTGGGGAAAAGTTGTCCAAGCCTGCCTTTTCAGTGTGACTAGCCAACTATCAAATGCAGAAGGCTTAACACGGGCATTTAGCCAGCCACATGTGGGACACCGAAGCTCCCGAGACATCCTCAGGGCAGCAGAGAGAAGGCCAAAGGAGGAGCATGCTCCCATAGTGATCGTAGCATGGAAGGGATTTGGCAGAGGAAGTGGACTCCCTGTGTCCTCTATCAGCACCGTGCTCTGCAATGGCCGATAGTTGTCATGATAGCCAGAGGCCTAAAAACGGCCTCAGGACTGTCTGTGACATAGGCTTGAAAATAGGATATACAGGCAGTCCCCGGGTTACAAACAGGATAGGGACTTAATCACCTCCAGGGAAACCTCATGAAATAACAGGAGGCTAAAATACAAACACTTCCTTAAATATGCTTCATTAAGGAAATCAAAGCATTTCACTTTTAATTCTGATTTCAAAAAAGGCCCTTTAAGACAGCTCTCAAGTCGGCACCTGACAGCTTGATGGATCACTATGTTGACAGTTGTATCGAAGCTCCTGCCTCTGAGCTGGGAGAGTCCACTGTACAGGGGGGAGCCTGTAAGTCTACATCATGTGCATACTGATTTTCTCTGGGCTGTTAGGTCTGTGATGGATATAACACTAGCAGCAGTGCAATGTAGATGCCTGTAAAGCCTGTCACACTATGTCCTCAGTGTGCTGTGTCTGTTACAGTGTATGTAGTGAGAGACTCAGATCACCCTATACAAGCAGCTATGTCCTCAGCTCCCTCTGCAAAGGTGGTATATATCAACAGAAAAAATCCCTACTATATACAGAGCTCTACTAAGAAAGTGAAACTAAAATCTGCTCCCCTGTAATACTGAGATGCTTGATTGCTAATGACATGTATTGGAAAAAAGTCTATAATTTCATCTACTACTATATTTTGTATGTTAGTGTGGAGATGATAGGTGCTCTTTAAGTTGAATTTGAATGTAAATCGGAACAGGTATGTTTATTAAATGTAACTCCAGCACAAAATGGTTTCTTTTAGTTTCGGATAGTGCAAGGAAATGTTTTTACATTTGTTTTACTGCTTGTACCCCTGTTTGGAAGATTTCACCTCCTTTTCACCTTACGTGCTGCTATGGCCTGCTGGAACTTGTAGTTCCACAGCTACTATCTGCTGTGGAACATGGAACTACAAGTGCCAGCATGCCACATAAGTCTTTGTAACTACGGGACATATTTAAGTTGAAACGGTGTACGTCAAAGACTGCCTGTATAGACACAAGAACTTGATGATATGAAAGGAACAAAACATTTTAATATAATATATAGGTAAAATGGCTTAAAAGGGTTGTCCAGCTATTTTTTTTTATTTAAATAAGATCATTATGGCCAAAACAATCTTTATACACTTAAATTAATTTACCAGATAAATTCATATAATTGAATTTTTTACATATTTTACATTCCGAGTTTTTACGGATTTACAGTATTATTTCTACGGCCATAAATGATGATGTCCATTCAGAACATCAGCCCTTACTACAACAGTCAGTTGGCGGCTACAGTATAGAAGAACAGACTCCTGACTAGTGCCCATGGCCAGTAGATAATTACCAAGCTAGTCAAGCCACGGCTTCTATACTGTAGCCGCCCACCACCCTCCACGAACGAAACGTCACACTGTACGAAGTAGTGTAACACTGCATTCACTAAAGGAGCAATGAATGGGCCACTGGCCACCAGGTATGAAACTGCACAACAGGGTGTTGAAGGAGGACAGAGTGGGTCTCCTCCCTCTGTTAAATCCACCATGACTGTGGCATCTATGGGGTTAAACTCCAGTCCTGACCATTAGTGCAGAACCCTGGCATCCCTGAAATGAAACATTAATCCCATTCCTTACACTACCAGGAATACTTACATTAACTGGTTTACTGTCCTAGACCACCAGGATTGCAGAATTCATCAACTCATTCACTCTCTTAGACCACCAGGGATGTAGAAATTAACCTCTTCACTGGTCTAGACCGCTAAGACTTAGACATTAACCCCAGAGACATAACTAGGGCCCAATTGCAAAATGAGATAGGGCATCAGAACCTATAGAAAATAAACTGCATACAGCAGCATAAGGAGCAATAAGTAAAGGTATAAATAATACCGCCATATGTTAGGAAACTCACATACTAGTGCTGGAGAACAGAAGGCCACCAACTACTTGTTTCCAACAAAAAGGAACAATGTTCTTGTACCTGAGTGGGGCCCCCTCAATCTCTGGGCCCCATAGTATTTGCTACGGCTATAGTTACAAGCATGATTAACCGCTTCAGTACAATAAACCACTAAAGGGGTAGTCCCATTTCGGGAAATCCTCTTTGCCAGCCACTTGTTGCTAAGTGCAATCATAGAAATGTTACGATCAAGGGCTTCATGCCTGAAACGCGTAAGCGGTCCTTCTATATCGTGATCTGCCACTTAATCACTTTATCAATATAGGAAGACTCTGATTTTAAGATTGCTGGATCATCAAGTCACTTACCATATATGTTGTGTTTGGTTGCTTACCGCATGGATCCGTGCAGTCTGCGAGGAGGGAGGTGGTGAGCTGGCAAATCTCACTTTTTTTGCATGCAATATAAATTCTATAGATACTATGTGGAGATTTTATAAGTATATATTTGATGCTGTTGCGGATTGCCAGCCTTACATGCACCTTAACCATCAGTGTAATGTAATTAGCAAGGTCCTTCAGGGTGAAAGCTGCTGTTTGCAGGGGAAGCTGAGCGATGGACTTCTCTCTATTAAGTCCAACTGCCCTAATAGTGACATATGCATAGGGATTCTCTCAGGCAGAAGACATGTACTTTCTGATACTGGGCAATGATGTAGTTCTGTTGCAGAACTTTGTCAGAAAATTTTGGATGTGTTAGTTCACCATCTAGTGGCCAGCAGTCAGTAATGCAGCATATGTTGCATCATTACATAGAGAATTTAATTTTATACTTAAAGGGGTTGTCTCATTACATTGATTCATCTGACCTCAGTCCTGTTTTCTTGGTTTCATTTTGAATTCAGGGACGTGTTTACTGGCTTCTACTAGGCTGCAGTAGAAGCCAGGTCTGTAGCTATAGCCACCAGTGCTGGCAGCCTATCAGGAGAAATCAAACATTTCTGTAGCTATAGCGACCAGCGCTGACAGCCTATCAGGAGAGATCAAACAGGTCTGTAGCTATAGCGACCAGTGCTAGCAGCCTATCAGGATAGATCAAACAGGTCTATAGCTATATGAAACAGTACTGGCAGCCTATTAGAAGAGATGGAACAGGTCTGTAGCTATAGCGACCTGAGGAGCTGATGCAGCCCATACAAGAGGGGATATCTAGGAATAGGTAGGACACTGCTAATGGACATATATTGGAAATTGACTTGTTTTCGCAAGATCTTTAACATAAAAAGCAATCCTTGTAGTGAGACAACCCCTTTAAATTGATGCTCTCTCTATGGTTTTATGTCACTCTCTATACCCACTCACTTTGAGCGTATTTGTATGTCAGGTACCGACCCTAATGGCCTTATTTTGGCAATTTATTGCATTCTAGCTGATCCTAATCCAGAGAAAGAAAAACGGCATAGATATATTGAGAAATGGGAGTCCTACTTGGGCAGGGAGATCCCTTACTTGGTTTGGCAGTATATATGGTCACCCACCCCAAAATCCTCTGTTTGTACCACATACAGTGAGGAATGTAAGTATTTGATGCACTGGTAATATTGCTGGTTTTCCCACCTACAAAGAATGGAGAGATCTGTATTTTTTATCATAAATTTACTTCAACTCTGAGAGACAGAATAAAAAAAAATCCAGAAAATCACATTGTATGATATTTAAAAAAATTTTTTTGCATTTGACTGCGTGAAATAAGTATTTGATCACCGACCAACAAGCGAGAATTCTGGCTCTCACAGATCTGGTAGTTTTCTTTAAGAAGCCTTCTACTCTGCACTCATTACCTGTATTATTGCACCTGTTTGAACTTATTACCTGTATAAAAGATTAAAGAATCTTTGCTTCCAAAATGCGTCAGCCTTCTGACAGCACTTTATTATTACACTATGGTCTGGTTGTTGTAAATAGTTTTTTATGAGGTTTTCCCAATTAAGATTTTTTTTTTTTTACTTTTTCACTGCTGCTTTTTCCTCTGCTTCCTCATATTAGAAAATATGGCTTCTCCTTCACCGTACACCATATGGCAGATCTTAAGACAGGAATGAGTGAGCTGACCACATTTTTTCTTTTCAATTTCTGTATAAAAGAGACGTGTCCACACATTCAATCAATCACACTCCAACCTCTCCACCATGGCCAAGACCAAAAAGCTAAATTGTAGCCCTGCACAAGGCTGGGATGGGCTACAATAGGCAAGCAGCTAGGTGAGAAGGCAAAAACTGTTGGCAAAATTATTAGAAAATGGAAAAAACACAAGATGATTGTCAATCTTCCTTGGTCTGGGGCTCCATGAAAGATCTAACCTCCTGGGGTAAGGAGGATTCTAAGAAGGGTCATGAATCAGCCCAGAACTTCACGGGAGAACCTGGTCAATGACCTGAATAGAGCTGGGATCACAGTCTCAAAGAATACTGTTAGTAACACATGACACCATCATGGATTACAATCCTGCAGGGCACTCAAGGTTCCCCTGCTCACACCAGCACATGTTCAGGCTCATTTAAAGTTCACCAATGACCATCTGGATGACCCAGAGGAGGTGGGAGAAGGTCATGTAGTCAAAAGAGACCAAAATAGAACTTTTTGGTATCAATTCCACTTATTGTGCTTGGAAGAAGAAGAAGGATGAGTACAACGCCAAGAACACCGTCCCATCCATGAAGCATGGGGGTGGAAACATCATACTTTGTGGTTACTATTCTGCAAAAGGGACAGGAAAACTACACCGTATTGAAAGGAGTATAGATTGGGCCATGCCACTTGAGATTTTGGCCAACCTTACTTCAGTAAGAGCATTGAAGATGGGCCTTGGCTGGGTCTTCCATTAGAACAATGACCCGAAACACACAGCCAGAGCAGCTAAGGAGTGGCTCCGTAAGAGGCATTTCAAGTTCCTGGAGTGGCCTAGCCAGTCTACTGTATAGACCTGGACCCAACTGAAAATCTTTGGAGGGAGCTGAAACTCAATGTAGCCCAATGACAGTCCAGAAACCTGGAAGCTCTGGAGAAGATCTGCATGGAAACATCTGACCTCTGTAATTGTAAGCAAAGGTTTTGTATCAAATATTAAGTTGTTTTTTTCTATTGTATCAAATTATTATTTCATGTGATAAAATAAAAATTATTTAAAAATCATACAATGTGATTTTCTGATTTTTTTTTTTAAGATTCTGTCTCTCACAGTTGGAAGTGTACCTACAATAAAGATTACAGACCTCTCCATTCTTTGTAGGTGGGAAAATGTGCAAAATCACCAGTGTATCAAATACTTATTTTCCCCACTGTATAAGAAGAATCTATAAAAAAAAAAAAAAGTTACCCTTTTGGTATCATACTCCTGATGTGTTGTATAAATTAGCTCCTCAGGCTCCAGGACTTGCTGTCGTGGACATTCAGTTGGCACCTCACTTCACATTTTCTGTGACTGTATGATTATAGGGTCTCGGGTCAGAGATCTCCTTGCAAATATTCTTAAAATTAGGATCCCTCTTGATCCTCTTATTTACTTATTAAATAGCCCAGTGAAAGGCCTCTCAAAAACAAACTCTAAGCTTATGTTGAATATCCTTACAGCTTCAAGATGTTTAATTGCAAAAAAGTGGCAACAGACTCTCCCACCTGGAACTACTGACCTCTGTCAGAGGGTTGAAGAAATTAGGAGGCTGGAATTCTTGGCTGCCTCTATACATGACAAATTTTACTTCTTTGAAAAGGTGGAACACCTATACTGGATCATGCATCCCACTTGAGGAACCAACGGTTTTCATCTTTCCTCACCTTCTTCCATTTACCGTCTTTATGGGCCACATATATGAAATGGTTTTGGTCTAAAACTCACTTTTTTCCTCATAGAAACCTATGGAGAAAAAGAGTGAGTTTTAGACCAAAACCATTTCATACATGTGGCCCTATGTGTCTTGTGTTTGTGTCTTAGGCCGGGTTCACATGATGTATTGTGGCGCATAGTGTACACACCGCAATACGCCATGTTCATAACACTGTTGAAATTATGCACTTGCTAGCTAGTAATTTCAATGACACATAGGCAATAACCCCGAGACAGATTTCTGCCTCCTATACTTAACACTTTTACGGCACGTGAATTATTGACATGTTAATTCTTTTTAGACGACCATAAAGTTGCAAGTGTAAAATATGCGGTATGTATTTTACGCTTGTAATTTTACATGCCAATTCTTTGAGACGTATACGCGCTGGAAAAGTGTTAAGTATAGGAGGCAGAAATTTGCCCCAGGGCTATTACTGGTCGTATGCGCTGTTGAAATTATGCACTAGTAAAAGCGTAATGAACGCATATTGCAGTGAAAACTGTATTCGCCACAATACACTGTGTAAACCCAGCCTAAGACATGAACACAGCTTGAGAAAGTTGGGGGTGCACACCTCACCGGAAGGGAGGATAGGTGTTGTGTGGATAAGGACAACTAGAAAGTAGCCCCATCTAGTTTGGAGAATCTATGGCACACTAGATGGAGATTGTGAGATTGTAGAAAAGAGCTTTATTCACAATATTGGCCCAAAAGCCAATATTCAACCAGGGGTTAAGATTTTGGATTCATCAACATTATTGGGATAATGGACTCAGAATAACCACATCCCTTACAATTATAAAAGAGAGTGGAATATACCAACACAAGTCAAGGCTTAGTACCAGACGGTAACCTATTGCAGAGTCTTCACCTGAGTGGACTTTTTACTCTTATGATTATTTTCCTTCCCTCCCCTCACCCTTTTTTTGGACATTTTGTATAACTTTTGAGCCAATATTGTGAATAAAACTCTTTTCTACAATCTCACAATCTCCATTAAAACATGAACACAGGACACATTTGGGCACAATAATGCCTGCAATATGCACTAAAATATGTCCCAAAAGACGCTGTGTCAACACCCCTTTATGTGTTTTCCTTTCTCTTACATGGTAATTTCAAAATAAGAGTATGTTCAGATGCGGTTTTTGAATACGTTTTGGATTCGTTTTCGATCAAAAAAATGTATTCAAAAACTGCTGTGTAAAATGCATCCAACACACACCCAAAGTGTGGTACATGTTTGGATGCGTTTTGTCCGCAGCAGGATCGCATCCTATAGTTTACTATCGGGATTCTGCTGCGTCAAATGGATCAAGAATTGGCATGACCATTCTTTGAACGGATAAGAAAGATGCATCAGAAAGACGGAAGTATCTCTCTCTTTCTCTCTCTCTCCCTCTCTCTCTCTCTCTCTCTCTCTCTCCTTCCCCCAGCAGCACCTCACCTCCCCATCCATCCCCCTGCAGCACCTCACCTCCCCATCCATCCCCCTGCAGCACCTCACCTCCCCATCCATCCCCCTGCAGCACCTCACCTCCCCATCCATCCCCCTGCAGCACCTCACCTGTCCAGCCAGCCATCCATCCCCTGCAGCACCTCACCTGTCCAGCCATCCATCCATCCATCCCCCTGCAGCACCTCACCTGTCCAGCCAGCCATCCATCCATCCCCCTGCAGCACCTCACCTGTCCAGCCAGCCATCCATCCCCCTGCAGCACCTCACCTGTCCAGCCATCCATCCATCCATCCCCATGCAGCACCTCACATGTCCAGCTGCCGATCCCCTGCCCGTCCAGCCGCCGCCGCTTACCGCCGATGCCCCGTCCGGCCGCCGGTCACCGCCGATGCCCCGTCCGGCTGCCGCTCACCGCCGATGCCCTGTCCGTCCAGCCGCGGCCGCTCACCGCCGATGCCCCGTCCGGCAGCCGCTCACCGCCGCTGCCCTGTCCGTCCAACCACTGCCGCTCACCGCAGATGCCCCGTCCGGCTGCCGCTCACCGCCGATGCCCTGTCCGTCCAGCCACTGCCGCTCACCGCAGATGCCCCGTCCGGCTGCCGCTCACCGCCGATGCCCTGTCCGTCCAGCCACTGCCGCTCACCGCAGATGCCCCGTCCGGCTGCCGCTCACCGCCGATGCCCTGTCCGTCCAGCCGCTGCCGCTCACCGCCGATGCCCCATCCGGCTGCCGCGCCCCGCCGAGGCCCTGTCCGTCCAGCCGCTGCCGCTCAACGCCGATGCCCTGTCCGTCCAGCCGCTCCCGCTCACCGCCGATGCCCCGTCCGTCCAGCCGCTGCCGCTCACCGCTGATGCCCCTTCCGGCCGCCAACTGTGCTTTTCGCATCCGCTTTCAGGATGCAAAGCGCCGCTGATACGTACCCGGAGTGTGGAGCGCTTTTGGACAGGTGCCAAAAGCAGACTCCATTATCTCCTATGGGCTTTCACTTGCATAAACCGCAATAAGAATTGATATGTCAATTCTTAAAGCGGATCCGAAAAGCGCATCGCAGGAGAGCCCTCAAAAGCGCATCGCTGATCTCCCGTGAGAACGGCGGTGCGCTTTTGCCATTGAACGCAATGTTAATCACACTGACAATTGTTAGATCCGTTTTGTGGATCCGTAAAACGGATCACAAAAACGTCGTGTGAACAAGCTCTAACAGAAGTTACACAGGAATAGAGGCATGATAATTTTGGATGCAACCCATTTGTCTTGATCCATTTGTCACATACTAGTTGTACCAATACTGTTCCAAGTAATTTTTTTATACCACAACTGAATTTCTTAACAATACTTGTAAATTTTTGTATTTATCTTTTTTATTTCTTTACATATTGGAATCATTTTCAATAAACTTTCAATTAACAAAAAAAAATGGATCTTTTCTAATACATTTGGCTTATAACAGCTCGCAGTGCGTGTGCCTTTCCTGAGTACATATAAGGGGAGAGTTCATCTGAGTCTGCTGTTCTGTCTGTCCGCTGTCCTCTACACTGCAGCTATGTGCGTTCAAACTGGCTGTGGTGTGTGCATTGAGATGATTTCCATTACAGCAAAGGCACTTTATTCAACTCACCATAGTAGTTTGACAGGATTTCAAGGTTAACAAAGTTACAAATACAGAACTGTAAGGGTAAGTTCACATGGCGTCTTCTGTCAGTGTGTACATACGTTATTAGATGTGTATGTTATACACATTTACAGTGTGTTTTACATTGCTCGCAATGTAAAACATGCATTGGGGTTCAGACCAGTGAATGCCGATGTGTGTTAAGTTGCGTTTTTGATCCGTTCAAAGAATTGTCCTGTCAATTCTTGATCCGAAAGACGCAGCAGACGTCCTATTTCAAACTATAGGGTGCGCTCCTGCTGCAGCAAAATCACATCCAAACACGCAGCTGCACATTGGATGTATTTTGGATCCAATTAACACTGCGTTTTTGGATGTAATTTTCTGAACCAAAAATGTTGTGTGAACATACCCTAATAAGACACAGGTATTAAGCAGATACAATGTTAATCTTTATTGGTGAGCAGAGAGAAAAATCCTAAAGGGATTTTCCCACCATAGACTTTGATGGGATAGATAGGACATGCCATCAATGCCTGATAGGTGCGGGTCCCACCTCTGGGATCCTCATCTATCTTGGGAACAGACCCCAGGAAATCTCCGTTTATAACAGAGAGCCGGTTACGCTTGGACACGTCTCTAGATTCTGTTCTATGGGAGTTTCCAGTACGGCCAAACCCACCACTCGCCTGTACTCAGATCTCCTAAAGAACAGAATGAAGAGTCATGCACAAGGTTGACCAACTCTCCATTCTGAGCCAATGCTTTCAGAGGCCCATTCCCGACATAGGTGCGGGTGTCAGAGGTGAGATCCAATCCTATTACACTTGACTCCTGTCAATATGTCATCAAAGTCTATGGTAGGAATACCCGTTTAAAGTCATTTCATGAATTTATTAATGCAGTACTATAAACAATACTGAAATAGGACTTCTTTATGAAAACAAGGCTCATCAGGTCAAGCCAGCTACTTGTTCTGGCTCAGTCATAATGTTTTTAGCACCATGTTGTTTCAGGCCCAAGATTATGTGCTGATTAATTTCTTAAAGGGACAAGTCCCTTTAAGAAGTTAAGTAATCAGAAAGGAATATTTTTGGCAGTATTTTATTTCGGCAGCCCTGTGCAATTTAAAATTACATTTAAAATTTCTTGTCTTTTTCTAGCTGTGATTGTGAAGCAGTAAAACTCCCAAATGGCAGAGTAAACATATCTCACTTTACTGCAGCTGCTGCTTATCTGCATGTAAACTCATTATAAATAGTAGGTAACAACATAATGGTTGCTCTATTATTCTCTAGACAGGGGTAGATAAGATTCGGATTGACTGACAGGACAATATATACATTTTCAGCTTTCTTCACTCATATCTTGTATCTGGTTTTGCTCCTAACACTCTCAGGCAATAGCTGGTCTGAAAGAGAATTGTCAAGCAATCCTCTAACTGCTGTGCTATCAGAGTTCACCAAGGGGAAGTCAAAGAGACAAACCAGGAAGTCATGTACATTGGGTAACGTTAAAAAATTATATAAAAAACCATCCACCCAATTAAAATAAAAAATAATCATATAATAGTCACATATTGCTTGTTAATATGTGAAATAAATGTGATGGAAGTGTCCCTTTATTACATCTTTATAGCACCTGGAGCTCGGGTAGGAAATCAGCGCTCACAGGAGGAGGGGGGGGGGGGGGACTGTTGTAGCTGAGCTTTTCTTATATTTTGGTGACTGCCTCTAGTGTGGATGCAGCGTTGTCCACAGCCTGGATGGCGATGGTTAGCTGGTGGTGGACCTGATCCCAGTGATGCTTGAGGTCGCTCTCGATGGCTGTCTGATACGCATCTGCAAGACCTGGGAAGGTGGCCACTGAGGAACTACGGGTGGCCCAAAGAACATGGCTGTACATGAAAGAAAAGAAAGGGGGCACTTATGTGGTTACTGTCAGGGGCAATGAGGAAATACAAACATATAGAGATTTATTTACAGGTTTCAAAAATCTGGTCAATCTTGGTGCATGATTATTAAATTCAGGCAGTCGGGACTTGGTTACCTTCATGTCATAAAGATCTTCCTTACCTTTCCTCTTGTATTATTATGTCCTAAGACGAATGATGCAATATGACCAGGTTTGAAAATATATTATTTAGGGATGCCGTCAGGTGTTGGCTATTCTAGGGGTGCCTTATATTTGGCCATCCAGTGTTTGTGATATGAGTGGCCTAACCAGTGGTTATGATATGACCGGCCGCCCGGTGGTTGTGATATGAGTGGTCACCAAGTGGTTGTGATATAAGTGGTCGCTCAGTGGTTGTGATATGAATGGTCACCAAGTGGTTGTGATATGAGTGGTCACCAAGTGGTTGTGATATAAGTGGTCGCTCAGTGGTTGTGATATGAGTGGTCGCTCAGAGATTGTGATATGAGTGGTCACCAAGTGGTTGTGATATGAGTGGTCACCAAGTGGTTGTGATATGAGTGGTCACCAAGTGGTTGTGATATGAGTGGTCGCTCAGTGGTTGTGATATAAGTGGTCGCTCAGTGGTTGTGATATAAGTGGTCGCTCAGTGGTTGTGATATAAGTGGTCGCTCAGTGGTTGTGATATAAGTGGTCGCTCAGTGGTTGTGATATAAGTGGTCGCTCAGTGGTTGTGATATAAGTGGTCGCTCAGTGGTTGTGATATAAGTGGTCGCTCAGTGGTTGTGATATGAGTGGTCGCTCAGTGGTTGTGATATGAGTGGTTACCAAGTGGTTGTGATATAAGTGGTCGCTCAGTGGTTGTGATATGAGTGGTCGCTCAGTGGTTGTGATATGAGTGGTCGCGCAGTGGTTGTGATATCAGTGGTCGCTCAGTGGTTGTGATATGAGTGGTCGCACAGTGGTTGTGATATGAGTGGTCGCTCAGTGGTTGTGATATGAGTGGTCGCTCAGTGGTTGTGATATGAGTGGTCGCTCAGTGGTTGTGATATAAGTGGTCGCTCAGTGGTTGTGATATGAGTGGTCACCAAGTGGTTGTGATATGAGTGGTCGCTCAGTGGTTGTGATATAAGTGGTCGCTCAGTGGTTGTGATATCAGTGGTCGCTCAGTGGTTGTGATATGAGTGGTCCCTAAGTGGTTGTGATATTAGTGGTCGCTCAGTGGTTGTGATATAAGTGGTCGCTCAGTGGTTGTGATATGAGTGGTCGCTCAGAGATTGTGATATGAGTGGTCGCTCAGTGGTTGTGATATTAGTGATCGCTCAGTGATAGAGCCTCCCACCGACATCAATGATGACCATGTAATACATGGCGGTTCCAAGTATCTCAGAACTAGAGCCTCTTACTGACATCAATGATGACCATTTTGTAATACATGGCAGTTCCAAGTAACTTAGAAGTAGAGCCTCCCATTGAAAGGGCTTACTGTTCTGGCTGGTGGTAATGGGGCTCCTGGTGACCTCATAAGGAAGAAAAATTATAACAAAGAAATCAAATAATAAAGAGAAATTAACATGAAAAGGGAATTGTGCTGTTAGTGATATTGAGTGATCATATATATATATATTAACGGCTGAGTGTACCTGAAGTACAGTCTATCTGGAAAAGCAAAGTGATTTATGAACGATCTGTCCAGGAGCATCAGCTGGTCATTAATCATCCGTATCTTCAACGGCCTGAAAATTCAGATAGAGAAAGCAAGTGAGCTGGGCTCTGTGAGAAAGAATGGATCATATACTAACAAGTATATGTTACTGGCATAAGAAATCCAGTTCACACGTCAACCTTAGAGAGCATGGATAGAATATCAGGGCTTGATTGCCGGGGTCTAAGTCTTAGGACTCCTGCAAAACTACAAGTCACTACCTCTTCCATGCTTACACAGGCCCAGCAACGTGTGCCTAGTATATGCAAGTGAATGGGACTAAGCTGTAGTATCCAGGACTGGGACAAGGCATTCTGGCGCCCTCAGCAAATAAGACATAGAGAGCTCCCCCAATGGAATATTCAGCCCACTCCATACCTCCTTTCACACCCTTTTCTGCCTGGGATGCAGTGTTGCCTTAGGTGGTTGCCTACCTTTCCCTACCCGTAGCCCTGGCCCTATCCACATAACAGCCATGAAGTGGAGATTACACAACCTCAGTGCGGCCCCTCCATTTTAGTGATTGGTGAAGTTAGACCCCCACCGATCAAACATTCATGGCCTGGTTTATTGAATTACTCCATTGATTCTTGTATATACTGTATCTCCTTTGCAACCCTGAGATAAAGTAGGATTTAGTACTATGATGAAACACTGCCCCTAATTGCTATTGCAACCAAGGTGTGTGGATAAAGAGTAATGGCAATTGGCTCTTTGAGAGTAAGGGCCACATGTATGAAAACTGTCTAGGTCTAAAACTCACTTTGTTGCCCATAACAACCAATCAGAGCGCCCCTTTGATTTCATATAGTGCTCTGGAAAAATTAGAGGGGCGCTCTGATTGGTCACTATGGGCAACAAAATGAATTTTAGACCTAGACAGTTTTCATACAAGTGGCCCTAAATCTTTAAGGCATTGCCAATGAATACATATTGATGACCTATCCTTAGTATATGCTATCAATGTGCATTTGAAGGGGGCCCAATCTAACAGGACAAAGGGCCTGTTGTTCTAGATACAATGACGGATCTATAAGGGTTGAGCTGTCGTGCCAATCGAGACTTCATGTATTGGCTGCAGAAGGGCACGGTGCCCAGCTAGTGGTGCAGTTCTTTGTTTCTGATGATCAGAGGGGGCCCAGATCCATAATCACCATTCATGCCTATACCATGGCCATTATTATTTTCTCCTGGTAAATCCCTTTACAAATCATCCACAGTCACATGACACTTACGTCTTGTCTACTTTCTCGATGGCCTCTTCCAGAGCCTCAGCCGCAGCCTTGTATCGATCAATAGCCCATTTCAATGGCTCTATAAAACAGAAGAATTTCCATAATGCATTTCATTATTTGAAATTTTCAAGGCGCTTTAAGGGGTACATAAACAGACAGCCATTTTGGTTGCCATCATTGATAGGTCATGGACTTTCTGTATAGGCAAACAGCAAATAATCTCTTGTTAAAGCTGTAGAAAACTGATAGGTATCGGGGGAGGGAAAAGATATAGATAATTAATAAGCAAGGGCAATCAAAGGCTTAACATAGTGCATTAGCTTTTCCCAGAGTGTTCCTTAACCGGTTGACGACTCCCTGTTGACTGTATATGTCTGAGCAATGACTCAGATCTCTGCAAGGACATTCAGAAAGTGAGCCAGGCTCTCAAGAAAGAAGGCAGGGATGGTTTATTACTGTCCTTGCCTTCCCAATCACGGTGTCCTCTTTAATTCAGGGACACGCCATTGCTGTGACATATCTAACTGCCTCCTCTATATACACAGCATCCTCTATATACATAGCATCTTCTCTATTTCAGGCACAGCAGTCTGCACGCCGCTGCTGTGACATATCTAACTGGCTCCTCTATATACGCAGGGAGACGACGTGTAATCCATAGCTCTCTATGAGAGCTATGGATTACCGTAATTGCGGTGCGCATTTCGCCGCGTATAAAGTGCAATACATGTGAAATACATGTGCAATTACGCTGTAAAATAAGCCATGTGAACATACCCAAACTAGGACTCACATTTTCGCCTCAGTTACAGAAGTTGTCAGCAAAACACAAAATATTATATGGAAATGTCGTTAGAGATCATTTCCTGACTTACATTTTTAACTTACAGACCTGCTGATGATCACTCTAACACTGTCATCTATATAAAAATATCCATAATGGAAAAGTAACGCAATGGAAAAAAACTTATTTTAATGCCACTTTTTGCTATCCAAAAAGATTTATGAAAAAGTAAAAACAATTTTTTTTTTTGTTTTTCCTTATATTATTAACCCCTTCCCGACAGCCAGTCATGATTTTTGGGCTTTTACTTTTTTTCTTCCCTGCCTTTCAAAATCCATAACTTTTTAATTTTTTCATCTACACAGACATATGAGGGCTTGTTTTTTTTTTTAACAGAACAAGTATACTTCTTAATGCTGTCATTGATCATAACTGCGCCATGTTTGCAGGGGTTTAGTTTTTATGGCGTTCATGCTCCTGCCTATATTACATGTTATCTGTATTCTGTAGGTTGATACGATTAAAACAATAGCAAATATGTATGGTTTTCGTTATGTTTTAGTGCAGTAAAAGAAAATACTAACATTCTAATTTTGCTCTGCAGCGCCGTTTTCTGCGACCAATAACTTTTTTGTTTTTTTTCACCTATGGACCTGAGTGAGGACACATTTGTTGCGGGCTGAAGTGTACTTTGTATCGTACCATTTTGGAATAAATGTGACTTTTTGATCAGTTTTAATTCCAATTTTTACGGGATGTAAAATGACCCCCCAAAAAATGCAATTTTTCCATTTGGATTTTTTTTCGTCTACATTGTCCAGTATACCGAATAAATATTGTTATATTTTAATACATCAGACTTTTATGGATGCAGCGATACCAAGTATGTGTAATTTTTTTCATTTTTTATTTGTAAAAAGGCAAAATGGGGGTGATTTGAACTTTTAGGGCGAGATGTCAGAAAAGTGTCATTTTCATGCCAGTTTTAGGCGCATTAAATTAAATTAAAGTGCGCCCTAAAGTCTGATCCTTCCAAAAATCTGGCATTAGGTATACCTTACATAGAAAACTTAATGTGCCTTAAAAGGCTATTGCACCTAAAAAGGCAAATCGCGCAATTCACAGCATATAGCATATCATTGGTAGTATATGTAATGCGCATATCGAGGCTCATTGCCCAACGGAGGCGCATAACAAATGTAATGCGCCTCAATAGGCGCATTGCGCGACGGGGTGCACAGCGCACTATATTTAGGTGCATTACAAAGTGTCATGCCCGGCATATAATGCGCCTAGTTTTGGTGTACGACAGTTCATTTACAACAAGAATATGGCGTCAAAAGTGGTTTTGCCGCAAAATAGACCAAAAAACTAGCGTTGGCGTGTTGGGACATGTCGCCCTTAGTATTTTTTATACTTTAATTTTTTTTTTTTTTCACATTTAGTCCCTATAGGGTTTATAAGAAATGCAGAAGGGTGTACCAAGGTGTACCAAGATGGCAGTTCTATTACTTCCTGCCTAGGATAGGCAGTAATAGAAACCTCAACATGGTGGCTATGGTATAATGATTATATGATATAATCTTTCATTACCGTAGGCTTTCAGCTGCCATGGTTACCAATCGGCATACCATGATCACCACCGATTGGATGGAGAAACTGTGTGCATTCATTTAGAGGCTGCGCTATCTAAATGGTTAAAGAACATGGATCGGAGCTGACTCCATTCCCTGCTGTTAGTGCCGGGTGTCAGCTGCAGTTAGCAGCTGACACCAGCCTCCTATGTATCAGATTTACTGAGTAAGCCCGCTTCGTAGGACCTTACCGACTGCAGGACGTACCATACCCCCATTGTCGGTAATGAGTTTATGTATTTATGTATTTATTATTTATCTTAACTTTTTGCCAATAAATAATGGACATGATTTTATAGTCCAAGTTATCATTATTGGCATTTTTAAGAATATCCCAAGCACTTTATACTCTATATTTTAAGGATTATTAGTCCTCTTTTTGCTCCATTGTCGGTAAGGGATTAAACAAAAAAATCTAATGTATCAGTTATATTAAAAAAAAAAGCCGAACATATTACTGAAAAAAGGTCAAGAAAAACAGCAGGATAAACAAATGTAAGAAAGCTGTATAGTGTTCAAATCCACGTGTACAAAAAAAATATGTCTGACCGAGAACAGGGGTAGACAGTCAGGTCAGTAAGGGGTTAAATCCTGAAATTAACACATTGTAGGCACTCAAAGGGGAATTGCAGTCAAATTACCCTGTGATATGAGATGATGACATTGGTGCAGTTCGGATCTGGGATCATTATCACATTCCAGATTTGGGGTACGTTCACACAACAGATTTAGATGCCAACTCTGGGCCGGATTCAGCTCTGAATCTGCCTCTATTCCGATGGTATTCTGACTTCTATTATTCCTTATGGAAAACCAGTGTCGTGGTTCACACAATGCTGACTTTCCCCGGCGCTGGGAATTTTCAGAGCAGACAAGGAACTGACATGTCAATTCCATGAGGCGGATTCGGTGCCGCACATTCTAGGGTATGGGAGGCAGGAAAATCTGCCTTGGAAATTCAGCCTCGTATCCTCGCTTGAATTCTGCACTCACAAGTGCGAACTTTGTCATGGGAATGTCCCCTTACACAAGATGGATTTGCTGTGGATTTTCCGTATGGTTTTGCGCATAGAAAAGCTGCAATGGAATACAGTACCAGCCAGGTGGAGGGATATTACTGCCTGTGTAGCGGAAATGGACCTTTGGTGCAGTTTTAAATCAATAGCACGTCAATTTCTACTGCAGATTTATAGCGAAATTTACTGCATTGAATTAAAAGGGGCAAAATCAGCACAAAAATCTGCACCACAATCCGCACGATCTGGTGCAGATTTTTACATGCAGATTTACCTATGGAAAGTTTCTAAAGAAAATCTGCCCTGTGTGCATTCAAGTTTAAAGGGGTTGTCTCGCTACAAAGAATAGCTTTCAAATTGTAGGGAACACAAAATAAAGACATTTTCCAAATATATTGCTTTGTTCCTCTGTTTTCCCTAAGGAGATACAAGTGAATTTATGACCTCCCTGGCTATTTCAGTTCCCTCAGTAACTGACCTGTAAACAATTCTCCCCCTGCTGTTTGTTCAATGAGATAACAGTGAGTGAGGTCATCACACAGGTCCAGGCAGTGTCCTGTGCTGCTCAGCAGTAAAAAGCTTGATTTATGTAAAATAAACAGAACTGTAATTAGGGCTTTTGTTTTGGGGATCAGATAAGAAGTCCTGTTAGTAGTTTGAGAAGCTAATCTGATCTAATTAGCATCTGAAAGCACAGCATGGCATGGAGCTGTACAAGCAGGGAGCTTATGCAAATGAGTCAGTCTGAACCAGGAAGTGACAGAGTATTTCATTCATGCATTCTCTGAAACTCTGAAGGGAGACAACTCCCTTAAGGTACATTCCCATGGGGTGGATCTGTTGCAGATTTTGGGTTGAATTTTGATGTGGATTTTATTTTGACTTTTTGGATTTTACTGTGGATCATTTTAACCTTGACTCGACAGGAGAAAGAAAAATCTAAAGATAAACCTTTCTCCTGTTGAAGTCCGTGTACAGAAATCTGCACTAAAATGCACAATATATCAACAAAATCCACAGTAGATCCATCCAGTGTGAACATACCCTAAGAAGGATCTATAGCTCAAACATCTTTGAGCACAGAATCTTGAAATTGATTTCCCAGATTGGTTATGTGTTCTCGTGGCGCTTATATTCATCAATCACTGGTCCTTCGCTGTCATGTGATGACAGTGACCAGTGTGCTGCATCATCCCAGACAGGGACATAGCTATAGGAGATGAAGCAGTAGCAGCCGCTACGGGGCCCTGCATCCTGGGGGGGTCAAAAAGCCCCTTTGACAAATAAGAAGACACCAGTATTGGAAATGGCACATGGTAACTGGCAGGAGCACCATTTCACTTTTTGCACCAAGGCCCAAGGACATATGATATATGTGGTGGCAGCAAGAACATCCCAATGGGCAACATGGAGGTTCAGCTGGCAGGGCCATAGTTATAGGGGTTGCAGTGGTACCAGCTACTACAAGGCCCTGCATCCTGAGGGGGACCAAAAGCCCCTTTGACATATAAGAAGACACCGGTATTGGAAACGGCACATGGTAACTGTTAGGAGCCCCATTTCACTTTTTGCACCAGGGCCCAAGAACTTCAATTACGCCTCTGATCCCAGATCTAACACTACCAAGGAAGCTATCAATTGGCCATAGCAGTCAGGGGATGTGACGTCACAATCAAGCTATGTGATCACAGGCAAAAAGATGGAAGACGGGCAGACATCATCGGAGCAGGTACAAACATTTTTATTGATCAGTTATGCACACAGAGATATACTATACTATACTTATATATTAATTGAGTTACCTAGAGAGATGCCGAACTTGGCGAGATTAGTCTGGAAGCCTTCTGCCTGCTTATAATACCCGTCCAGGGTTTCTCCATAGTCTCGCGCCCCCAGTGGCAGGATGAGACTGTCCGATAGCCGCAGCAAGACATTTCCGGCAGTGCGTGCCACCGTCTGATGGCTGGTGAAACCTACAAGTCAGAACCACACATACATGGAGACACGGTTCATAGATTTAGATGAAAATCATTTCTTATGATCTCAAAGAAAAACTCTTGCAAGTTCTATGTAAAAGATTTCAATTCTAAACAAATCCTTTCAATACCTTATTCCTGAGCATTACAAGCTGTCAGAAAGTCTCCCATACGACATTTCCTTCTGTTCTCCATTATATTGAAATTAAATGTAATGAATTTCTTGTCCTGGCTCACAGGAGAGGCTCCATTGTAACTGAATTGATCATGAGCCTCTCTTGTGTTTCAGGATGAGAACCCAGAAGTCCAAAGGAGAGGATCGCCGGGAGCTTCAGAGCGGCAGCAGCAGGGGATAGATAGGTAGGTATCAGATTTTTTTTCTTTTTCAGCCCACTCTGGCCCAAATGCAGTGTAATTTTCTTAATGGATAACCCCTTTAAACAACCAGCAAACACTGCTCACAAATAGTTAGGGATATTTGGCTTTTGGTTACAATTTCAGGATGAACATAAAATTTATTGGACTTTTTTTAAATGATCTAAATGAGCCCATCTCTTCGCTTTAGATGCACTTGTCCAACTATTCAGTGTTTCAGTACTTTTTGCACAACTTGCTGATCTCTAACAAGGAGCTTAATGGAAAAATTTTAAATAGCTGTTTGATCCCTGAATCACCCAATAGATTTAGGGGATCAATTTGAATTGGGATTTAAACAGTCCTCCTCATCATGCTGTTCACATTGTGACACCATAGGCCAAGACAACACCTTACAATTGATCAACATTATCTCTCCATTTTGAGGCCATCATTTCTGCTCAGAGGGAAATGGCTTTCATCACTGAACAGCACTGAGAACCACTGGTCCCTCGTCCATTGTAGATGCTCGACGATGATGCCTGTGCCTGGTGGTGTGGTCAGGTCATCTAGCACATAGACCATGCTGATGTTTTCTAGGGAGGCCTGGTGGATCTTTAATTTGTAGACCCGTACTCCTCATGGTATGAACACGAAACAGGATATATCGTATCAGTATTGATCATGTGTAGCGATTGCAGGCAAAACAGGTTTAAATGAATAATATAAGCATTGGCTTTTTAGGTTAGGGACACTGTTTGTTTTCTATGGCAACCCCTCAAGTGCATTTTGTATTTTTGTATCAATTTTTAATGGCTCATAATAAAAAAGTTTGGACTTTTTAAATTGGAATCTTCACTCGCCTGACTGGGCTCCTCTCTCGATTTGGAAGCTGGTGATACCTTTCTTTGCTGCACGCTGATGTAATGGTTACAAATGGTCTGACATGACACTTGGTTGCTCTCTCCTCCCTTAAACCTGCCTGGAGTTGTGCTGCATTCATCATCCGGTTCCGCAGGGCATTGGTTACAATGAAGCGGTCATCAGTGTGTGATGGAGCCAAAGGACGTCCACTTCTTTGCCTTTCTGTGACTCTTCCAGTCTCTATTTCTGATACAACCTGCTCATGACACTCTTTTGACACTCCAAGCTCAGTGGCCACTTCCGTCTGAGAGCATCCTGCAATGGCGAGGTACTGTTTATCAATTGTAAAGTGTTGTCTTGGTCTTACCCTACAGCTACTGTAAATGACTGTACATGCCTCCTGTACTCAGCCTCTTGCCTCCTTCTCTACTTTTTTGCTTTTCCCGAGGATGTATAGGCCGTTAAAAAAAACAAATCCACATCTGCTATGCTCAGGTGCCCATCGAGGGTTTCCCCTACTATCCTGTGAGCCGGTCCGAGTCTGCTAGGATATGCCATCGATGTCTGTTAGGTCAGGGTCCCACCGCTGGAAGCTGCACCTACAGTATCTCACAAAAGTGAGTACACCCTTCATATTTTTGTAAATACTATATTATAACTTTAATGGGACAACAACTGAAGAAATGACACATTGATAAAATGTAAAGTAGTCAGGGTACAGCTTGTATAACAATGTCATTTAGTGTGCCCTCAAAATAACTCAGCACACAGCCATCAATATCTAAACCACTGGCTACAAAAGTGAGTACACCACTAAGTGAAAATGGACAAATTGTAACCAATTTGCCACTTTCCCCCCACATTGTTGTGTGACTTGTTAGTGTTAACAAGGTCTCAGATGTGAATGGGGAGCAGGTGTGTTAAATCTGGTGTTTTCGCTCTCACACTCTCTCATACTGGTCACTCGAAGTTCAACATGACCCCTCATGGCAAAGAAGTCTCTGAGGATCTGAAAAAAAGAATTGTTGCTCTACATAAAGATGGCCCTGTCTTTCAGAAGATTGCCAACACCCTGACACTGAGCTGCAGAACAGGGGCCAAGACCATACAGCGATTTACCAAGATAGGTTCCACACAGAACAGGCTTTGAGTGCACATGCTCAGCATCATATCCAGAGATTATGATTTCAAAATAGATGTATGAGTGCTTCTAGCATTGCTGCATAGCTTAAAGGGGTGAGGTATCAGCCTGTCAGTGCTCAAACCATACGCTACACATTGCATCAAATTGGATTGTATGACTGTTGTCCCAGAATGAAGCCTCTTCTAAAGATGATGCACAAGAAAGCCCGCAAACAGTTTGCTAAAGACAAGCAGATTAAGGACATGGATTACTGAAACCACATCATGTGTCTGATGAGACCAAGATAAACTTATTTGGTTCAGATAGTGTCAAGCATGTGTTGTGGGCGACCAGGCGAGGAGTACAAAGACAAGTGTGTCTCGCCTACAATTAAGCATGGTGGTCGCAGTGTCATGATTTGGGGCTGCATGAGTGCTGCTGTAAAAAAGCGTAAGTCTTAATAGGAAAGGCAGGCACTCACCGATAATAGCTGATAATGTTGCACCTGGATTTCAGAGTATAACTCACTGACATAGAGCGCACGGATTCCTGGCCTCCGAACTCAGGCTCCAATAGAAGGAATACAGCAATGAAAAGTAGCGGGACCAGCGCTAACTCAGTGAAAAAATGCTTAAGTATTTATTCAGTGCAAAAGACTCCACATACAAAAGGTACAAAAATATCTAAAAGACCGACGCATTTCAGCGGCTACATCGCTCCCTTGTTCACGGTAACTTGGGAATCCAGTACTAACCATATTATATAGGTGACTGGGCAGTCCATGTGGTACTACGTCACTTCCCATAGTAGCGTACAAAACATACATTTAAAATAAATTTAAAAACATATATAACAATACCTTATTCCTAGAAAGCCAAGTTTACATACTTATATTACATTACATAACAGAGAGCACGGTAACTGACCTAGTATATATAAGCCAGGTCATTTCTGAGATTTAGACCAGCCGGCATTCGGGTGTCTAATTCATAAATCCAAAAGGCTTCACGCATGCGCACCTTGCGCTGCCAGTCTCCGCCAGATATAGGACATTCCACTTTCTCCAATGCAAAGAAGCACAGACCCTCTAGTGAACCTTCATGTTGTTCATTTAAATGTTTGGTCACACCTGAGTGGTAAGTATGTCCTTTGTTTATGTGCATAATGTGTTCAGATATTCGTGTTTTGAGTTTGCGTACAGTACTTCCTATATAATTCTTAGTGCAGATTATGCATTG
The DNA here is from genome assembly GCA_025379985.1 of Phyllomedusa bahiana. NCBI lineage: Eukaryota > Metazoa > Chordata > Amphibia > Anura > Hylidae > Phyllomedusa > Phyllomedusa bahiana. The sequence continues at coordinate 70,871 of JAODAL010007960.1, read as the reverse complement.
TATATTGTACACCACATGATCTGAATCACAATTGATGAATTGTTTAACTTTATAGGTTTTACTGTTTTTTGTATTTGAAAATGTTTGAGTTTTTTACCATGTTTGCACATATTACATCTTGTGCCTTTGCATTGGAAAAAGCCTGGTATAGATTTTAACAAGGTATTGCTAGTGGAATGATCATGAAACCTACTAGGAGATATAGAATTAGCTATAGTTCTACTCCGTCTAGCTACCATAAGGACACCATTGTCCAGGATGTCCGCTAATATTTTATCTTGTCTCAGTATGTTTATATTTTTTTAAAATATCTGTTTTATTTTGGTAAACTCCTGGCTAAAAGTAGTGGAAAAAACTATTCCTTTCTTTTGTTGTTTAATATTCTTTACCTTGAGAAGATCTTTCTGAGTTTTAGTTTTCATTTTTATTTTAGCTTCCCTGATCTGTCTGTCCAAATAACCTCTAGCTTTAAAGGGGTTGTCTCGCTACAAAGAATAGCTTTCAAATTGTAGGGAACACAAAATAAAGACATTTTCCAAATAAATTGCTTTGTTCCTCTGTTTTCCCTAAGGAGAAAAAAGTAAATTTTTTTTTTGGCCCCTTCCCCGGGCTTTTTTTCGGGTTCCCTCAGAAAAACCGGGGAACCTGAAAAACAATTTTCCCCCCTGCTGTTTTTTTCCCTTTGGGGGATAAAAAGTGGGGGGATTTTTCTCCCCCCAAGGGTCCATCAGTGCCCCTGTGCTGTTCCACATTTTAAAAAACCCTTTGATTTTTTTTAAAATTTAAAAACCGGGAATTTTTAAAGGGGGGCTTCTTTTTTTGGGGGTTTTCCAATTTTAAAGGAATTTCCTGTTATTTGGTTTGAAAAAGTTTAATTTTTGATCAAAATTGGGGCATCAAAAAACCCACACCCAACCGGGGCCTTTTGGAAAAGCTTTTTAAAGGGCCAAGGAGTTTAAAGAAAAATAAAGGTTCAGTTTTAAAACTGGGGGAAAGTGACAGAGTTTTTCTTTCCCTTTTTGCTTTTTCTCTAAAAAAATTTTGAAGGGGGGGGGCCCAATTCCCTTTTAAAAACCCCTTGTATCTATTTTTTCTTTGTTTCCCTTATTTTAAAATTTTTTCTTTTATGGGGGTTAGCCCCTCCCCCATGCCCTTATTTACCTCCCAAAAGGGGAAAGGGTTTTGGGGGGGGTATGCGGGGGGATGGAAAAATATCGGCTTTTTTAAATGTTTTTCCTTTTGCAACGGTTTCCTATTTATTTAGTGAAAAAAAATTTCTCCCCCTTTAGGGGAAAAACATGTTAATTTTTATATCTGGGAAAAGGGTATATTTTTCCTGTTTAAAAGGGGGCAAAAATTTAAATTTTTTTAGTTTTAACATCTTTTATTTTTAAAACCCCAAAACCCAAAAAAAGTTGGAAAGGGGGACCCCCCACATCGCGAAACCCCCCAAAATTTTGGGGGAGGTTTTTTGGGGATGTAGGGGCCCTTTACCACACTAGGGGGAAATCCGCCCAAAAGGGGTTTTGGCCCACACCCAAAAAAAATTGCCCCTGCTGCTCCCACCGGGGGGGGGCCATCATGAGGTTTGGCTAGAGAAAGGGTGTTTGCCGAAAACCCTTCCCAAATGGGGGGGGAAAAAACCTGGGAAGGGTTAAATTTTTGGAAAAATTTTTTCCTTTTTAAATTTAAAAAATTTAATTATTTTGCATAAGGAAATTTTAAACACATTAAAAGAAAAAAGATCCCCCACTGTATTTTTTGCTTTTTTTTAAAGTTTTGGGTAATTTTTATTGGGTTTTACTTTTTAAAGGGGATTGAGGTATTTTTGGAAAAAACAAAACGGGGACCAAAAAACCAGGCCTCCCCCCCAGTTTGGGTCGGGAAGGGGCCCAAAGGGAAAAATTCTTTAAAATTTTTTTTTTACCCCAACCAGTTTTTTTTTACTGTTTTTTTTAGTTTACCCGGGGGGGATTCTCTTTTCCCCCAAAGGGTTTTTGGAAAGGTTTTGGATTTAATTACCCTTTTGGGTTTTAATTTTTTCACACGGGCCCTATTGCAGCTTGTTTACTTGGGGCGAAAATTTTTAAAGGGGGGGAAGGCCCCTTTTTGGGGTTTTTTTTTTGGGGGACCCCCAAATGGGGAAAGAAAGGGGTTTTTTTGGGGGTTAGGGGGACTTGCAAATAATTTTTTTCCCCTTTTTAGCAATGATTTCCCCAAAGGCTACTTCCCCTTTGAAATTTAAATTTTTTTAATTTTTGGGGGCCCTTTATTTTTTTTTGGGGGGTTTTTCTTAGAAAATTTTTCCCAAAAAATGTTTTTTTTTTCCTAAAATTTAATGGCAAAAATTTTTTCCCGTTTTTTAAAGGGTCCCCATCCTTTTCCCCCCCCGGGCAAGGGGGCCCCCCCTTTTTTCAATTTTTTTAAAAAACAAGGTTTTTTTTTTTTTTTTTTAATTTTTTTCAAAGGGCTCTCTGTTTTTTTGGGGTTAGATTTTTTTTTCCTTTTTTTTTTTTTGGGGGTTTTTTTTTGGTTTTTCGGGGGAAAGTTTTCCCCAAAAACCCCCTGAAAAATTTTTAAATTTTCCCAGAAAAAAGGGGGGGCCCAAGCCCCATATAGGGGGTTTTTTCCCAAGGGGGGGGGGGTTTTCCCCCACGGGAAACCGGGGGCTTTAAAGTGCACAGGGCTCGGGCCCCATATCCAAGATTATGATTTAAAAAAATAGATGATGAGGGTGCTTTGGGGAAATTGCTCATATTTTTAAAGGGTTTGAGGTTTTGGGGGCCGGGGTCATTGAAAAAACCAATTCCGGCTCCCACATTGAAATAAAAAAATTGGGAATTGTAGGGGGGAATTGCTGCCCCAGTTTAAAAAGGGCCTTTTTCAAAAGGGGGTTTATGAAAAAGGGGAAAAAGCCCGCAAACTTTTTGTTTAAAGGGGAAAAAAGCGGGGATTAAGGACAGGGGGTTTTACTGAAACCCACATCATGGGGGGTTGGATGGGGCCCAAAAGTTTAAAATTTTTTTGGGGTTTCGGGGATAGGGGTTCCCAACCCATGGTTGGGGGGGGGCCCCAGGGGGGGGATTTTCCCCAAAAGAAAAATTTTGGGGGGCCCCTGGGCCTAAAAAATTTTAACTTTGGGGGGTTCCGCAGTTTTTTTCCATGTTTTTTGGGGTTTGCTTTGAGTGCGCTGGGCTGTGGGGGAGTTTGGGGAGGTTTAATTTAAAGGAAACCCTTTTAAAAGGGCCAGTTTTTTTTCCCTCGGGGGGACTTTTATTAAAGCAGAGCATGTTTTTCCCCTCCCTTTAAAAAACCTGGGCCCTTCCCTGGCAGTTTTTCCAAAAACATGATTTTTTTGGCCCCCCCAAAAAACCCCCCCCAAAGGGGACCAGGGGGGGGACGGGAATTGCAAAGGGGAAAAATTGGGGGGAAAAAAAGGTGCGGGGGGACGGGTTTCCCTTTTTTTCCGGGGGGCCCCAAAAAAACCCAGGGGGGGGCAACCCCTAAAAGGGGAAAGGTTTTGAGGGGGGCAAAAAAGGGCCCCTTTTTATCATCCCCCCAAACTCCAATTATGTTTTTCATGGGGGGGAGGGGGAAGGGGGGTTTTTCCTTTTGGCGGAAACCCTGAAAAACCTTCTAGGGGGGACCCCCATGCCCAAGAGATTTTAAGGAAAGTCCCGGGGGAAAAAAAATTTGGGGGGACCACCCAAAATTTTTCATACCTTTGGGGCACATTTTTTTTTCCTTTTTCCCCATTTAAAGGGGTTTTTAACCTTCACTTTTGTTGGGCCCTTTGGTTTTTTGGGAAAATTGTTTGGGCTGTGTGTTTTTTAAATTTTAAAAAAGGGGCCCCTCTTTTCCTAAAGGGGGCTTTTTTCTCCCGCGGATTGGGCGCCGTTACTGTGCCCCCGGGGATTTGCGCTGCAAAAGGGGCCCGGCCAAAAATTCCGGGGGGCAGGCCAATTTTAAGGGTTTAATCCACTGCTCTCAAAGGGGGAAAACAGGGGGGGAACCCCGCCCGCCCCCCTTCCCCCGCTGGGGCGAATTTTTGCCGCGGGGGGGGGGAAAAAGGGGAACCATGCCCCTTTTTTTACGGCGGGGGGGAACGGGGGCCTTTAAAAAACAATTTTCCCCTTTGGGGTTCTAGGGGGGCCCAGGAGGGGGGCGTTTCCGGGGGCCCCCGCCCCCCCCCCCTTATTCACGGGGGGATTTGTGGGCCAAAAAGGGCTCAAAAAATTCCGGGTTGGGGTTTTAAACCGTAAGGGAAACAGGGGCCAAGGGGTTTACAGCAAAAATTTTTAAAACCCTGTTGGGGTTTAGTTACAGGGCACCTTTCGGGGTGTAAAAAGGGGGATTTTGGGTAGTGGAACCGGGGGAAACCCCGGGCAGGGGGAGGGAATAGCTAACCCAAACGCCGGGGGGGGAAGGGGAATTTAAAGTACCCCCCCGGTTTTTTTCCCCCAGAGCCCCCCGCAAAGGGGGGGAGGGGGGGATTTGTTTTGGGGGGGTTTTGGGGCTACCCCCAAGGTCGTCCCCCCCGGGGAACGTTGACTGGGGCCTTTGCGGGGGGGAAAACCCCGGGGGTGCAGCGAGGTTCAAAATGGGTTTTTCCCGGAATCTTTTAGGGGGGTTGGGGCGGGGCAGTTTGGTCGGGGGGCGGGGCGGCAATGGTTCGGGGGGGTCGGGGGGACGGGGGAAAAGGGGTCGGGGGCAGGGGGGCCAGAGGTTGGGGGATCAAAGGAAAAAACTTTTAAGCAAGGTCTGGAACAGGGCCCAAAGGAAAATGGGCAAACATAAGGGGATCCCATTTCCCCAAAAAGGCAGGGGGGGCAAACAAAGATCCAGGGGGGGGGAAAGGGGGAGGGGGGACCAAAACTTAAAAAAGGGAAAAGGCCGGCCCGGGGAAATTACCAAATTTTTAACCGGGGCGCACTGCCCCCTTTTAAAATTTTCCCCCTCACATGAACGGGCGGGGCATGGGGGCTTTTTTTCCGGCCAGCGGGGGGGAACGGGGGCCCGGGAAGGGGGGAGCGGGTCAGGTTTGGAGGGGGGACGGGGGGAAGGGATGCAGCCCGGGGGGGGGCTTTTGGGAACCCGGGCCGGGGGGGCCCCCCCTTTTCCCCCCGGGGGGGACCGGGCCCGGGGGGGGGAACCAAGGGGTTTGGGGGGGAAACCGGGGGGTTCCGGGGGGAAGGGGGGCCCCCGCGGCCCCCAAAACCCGTTTTTTTTTTCAGGTTTGTTTTTTTCTTATGAAATTCGCTGAAAATTTTTTGGCCCCGGGAGAAAAAATTTTTCCCTGTAATTACGGTTTTTCTTAACTTTAAAAGGGGAAGCTTTTGATTTTTTTGCCTTTTTTCCCAACCGGTCTTTGAAATTGGGGGGGGGGGAAACCCAAAAAAGGGGATTTTACAGGGGCCAAATTTTTTTCCCAAAGTTTTAAACCCCCACGGCAGGAAAAAATTAAAAATTGAAGGGGGGCCGGGGGACTGGGGGCCCGGCCTCCACTGCGTTTTTAAAAGGGAATAAGTGTTCTTCAAAAAACACTTTGGGGGCCCCCATTATGTTTCCTGTTTTTCCCTTTTTTTTTGGGGTTTTTTTATTTGCGCCTCCCAGCCCAAATTTCCCGCGGGTGGGGGAACGGGGGGGGTTTTTCAGGGGGTTTGGCCCAACTTTCCCCGGCCACTTTTAAATTTTTTGCGCCCCGCTTTAAAAAAGGGGGGGGGGCAGGGGGCGCGGAGGGGGGGCGGGGGGGTAGGGGGTTTCCGGGGGGGGGCCCCGGCCCCGCTGGGAAAACTCCGGGAGGCATTTTTACTATGGCGGGGTGGGCCAAAGCCGGGGGGCGCAGGGGGAAGGTTTGGGGGGCAGCTCCCAAAACCGGGGCCGGGGCCCCCCCCCCTTGTTTTTTTTTTTTTGGTTTTTTTTTCAAAATTTTTCCTGGGGGCCCAGGGGGCGAATTTAAAAACCCAGGGTGGGAAAAAAAATGCGAAAAAGCGGGATAGAAGATCCCCGGACGGGAAAATCTCGGCCCCTTCCCGGGCCCCCTTTTGCATCAGGGTATGTTTTTTCCGAAAAATTTTTGGGCCTTTAAAAGGCGGAAAAAACCAGTGTCGAAAAAAAGGGACCTAAAACGTAAAAAAAAACTTTAATTTAAAAAAAAAAAAAAAAAAAACACTTTCCAAAAACTCTGGGAAGGGGCCCCAATTTTCAAAAATTTTAGGGGAAATTTTTTTAAAATTGCCGGGAAAAAAAAACTTTTTTTTCAAATTTTTTAAAAACCAAATTTTTCATTGGTGGGGCAAAAAAAAAACCGGGCCAAAATCAAAAAAGGAAAGGGGGGGACAGGGGAAACCATTAAAACCTTTTTGGGGAAAAGGTTTGGGGGGGCCCAATAAAGGGAATCCACGGGGGTTTTAATTTCCCCAAAATTTTAACAGAAAAAAAAGGGAAAAGAAAAAAAAAAAGCTGTTTTTGGGCGGGAAGCAAGGTGGGGGGTTTTGGGGTTACCCCAAAACCCCCCCAATCAAGGGGCGAGCTATTTTTCTCCCTTTATTTTTTTAAGGTGGGGTTTGGGCGCTTCGGGAAAAATCTCTGCTCTCGGGGCCGTGGGGGGAAAATGGAGTATAAATTTAAAAAAAAATTTTTATTTTTATTAAATTTTAAAACCCTTTTATCAGTTTAAAAAGGGGGGCCAAAAACCCCCTTTCTTTAAAAATAAACCCGGTTTAAAAATCCCAAAAAAAACGCTTTTTTTGTCGCCGAAAACCGGGCCCGGGCTAAGGGGGGAAATTTGGGCGTTTTAGGGGGGGAAATCCCCGGGGGAAATACAGAAAAATTCAAAATTTTTTTTAACCCTATTTTTTTCTTTGGGGGCCCCGGGAAAAAAAAAACCGGCCAAATTTCAGAAAGGGGGGGGGGGAATTTTTGCCCCCCTTTTTAAAACCTAAAAAAGGAAGTTTTTAAAATTTTCCCAAAACAATTAGGAGGGGAATTAAAAAAAAACCCATTAATTTCCTAGGGAAATTTGGGGGGGGCCCCAACAAAAAAAAATTTTTAAAGGGGGGTACGGGGGGAAATGGGAAAAAACCAAAAAAAAAGGGACCCAAAACTTTTAAAAAAAAGGGGGGGGAAAGGGGGGTTTCCAAAAACAGAAAAATGCGGGAAACCCAGTTTTGGATTTGGGGAAGGGGGCGGGGGGGCTTTGGCCCCACCTTAAAGGGCCCAAATCAAAAGCGGGGAGTTTACTGGTTTTTTGGGGGGGGGGTTTTTTATTTGGGGAAAAAAAATTTTCGGGAGCGCGCTTTTTGGGGTTTGGGCCCTTAATTTTTTTAAAAAAGGGGGCGGTTTAAAAATTTGGCCCAAAATGGGAAAAAGCAAAGGGGACGCCCCCAAGGGGGTTTTTAAATAAGGGCAATCTGAAAAAAATTAAAAAAATTTCCGGGAACTTGGTTTTTAAATTTTTTTTCCCCCCCCCCAAAAAAAAAAATTTAACCAAAAAAAAACTTTAATTTTCCCCTTTTTTTTCCTTTGCAACCCAAATTTTTGGTTTTTCCGGAAAGGGGAAAAAAAAAAAAATTTTTAATTTCTGAATTTTTTTTTGGAAGTTTTATTTTTTTTTGTTTCCCCTCCATTTTTATTTTTTCCTTTTTTTATTTTTTTTACACATCAGGCCCCATTTTTTTAGTTGTTTTTTTTGTTTTTTGGGCCCATAGGTACATTTTTTATTTAAAAGGGATTCCCCATTGGGGAAAAACCCCTTGGGAGGGGGGGGCCTGGGTTTCCCCCCTTTGGGGTCCAAAAAAAAACCCCGGGGCCCCCTTTTAAAAATTTTTAGCCAAACCCCAAAAGGAGCGCGCTCAAAATTTTTTTTCCCCCCATAGAATTTTCTTTTTGAAAAAATTTGGGGCCCCCCGTTTTCCTGTTTTGGCAAAGGCTGGGAAAAAGCCCCCGCCCCCTTCAAACCCCCAATCAGCGGGTTTTTTCTGTTTTTTTTACTGTTATTTTAAAAAGGGGGGGGTTCCCCGGGGTTTTTTGGAATATGAGGGGGGTTCCCCTTTTTCCCCCCCAGGGGGGGAATTTTAAGGGGTGGACTTTTTTCCCGCTCCTATTTGTTTGGAAAAATTTAAACCCCCTTCTAGGTTTTTTTTTGGGGTCTTTGTGGGCCCTTTTTTTCTGTTTGGGGCGGGGTTTTTTTTTTCCCCAAACCAAAAGGGAGGGAAATTACTTAAAAAAAAATTTTTGGGAATTTCCCGGGTTTTTTCCCGGGGGAAATTTCTCTTTTATTCCCAATTTTCCTTATTTTTAGCCCCGGGGGTCTTCGGGGGGAACAAAAGGGCCGTTTTTTTGGGGGATTTTTAACTGCTTTTTTTTTGTAAAGGGAAAGGGTTTTGGGGCCCCCCCTTTTTTTTTGGGAATAATTTTTAAAATTTAATAAAAAAAAAAATTTTTTTTTTTAAATTTTTTTTACTTCAGGGCCCCCCCCACGGGGGGCTGGGTCGCCGAGATTTCGGGTTGGGGGCCCCATCTCTCCATGGGGAACTTTTAAGGGGAAAAGGGAAATTTGCTCGGCTCTGTTTGGGGTTTTGGGTTGGGGCCAAAAAACCCGCTGGGCTCACCCAAAAATCACCCCTTTTTTCCTGTTTTTTTTTTATTTGTTTTTTAAATTTTATCCCGCCGTGGTTTTCTGTTTTTGGTCAATCCTTCCCCATGGGGTTTTAATTTTTTCCCATTTGTCGCTCCTATTTTTGTTGGGCCCGGGTTTTTTATGGGGGGGCCCAAATTTCCAAGAATACTTTTTTGATTTTTTTTTTTTCCCGGGTTTTTTGGGGGGGCAATTTTAAAATTTATCCAATTTTCCCTTAAATTTTGGGGGAATAGGGGGAAAAAAGTGATTTTTTTTTAATTGTTTTTTTTTAAAAATTTTTGGGTTTTTAAATTTCTTTTCCGGGAAAATTTTTTAAAGGGGCCTTTATAAAGGTTTGATTTTTGATTTTTTTTCTCCCGCCCCGGGACCCCCCGGGGAAATGATTTTTTTTTCGCTTTTTTCCGGGCCTTTCTCCCCATGGGGAATTTTTTTTTTTTTTCGGCCCAAAAACCCCCCGGGGGCATGGGGGGGGGCCAAGGGTTCCCCCCCAATTTGGCCCCATTTTCCCCCCCCCTTTTGGGGGGCCCCCAAACACACAACTGGCGAGGCGCGGGGAAAAAATTTTTTTTTCCCCGCGGGTATAAGAGGGGGCCTCCCTGGGGGGCGAATCAAAAGGCCCCAGCGCCCCCCAAACTGTCCCCGGGGGTCCCCCCCGGGGGGGCCCTAACCCTGGGGGGAAGGGGGCGCGGGGGGGGATTTTTTTCCCCCCCATTTTTGGGGGGAAACCCGCCCCCTACCCCCGGGTTTTGGGCCCGGAACCCTGGGGGCCCCCGGGGCCCCCCACTGCCCCCTTGGGGACCCGCATCCCCGGGCCAAAAAAAAAAACCCCCTTTGGCGGGGGGCGGGGGGGGGCCCTTTACATTGTAATGTATGAGCGGGGGGTTCCCCCCCGACAAAAAATTTCAGGGCGCGGTTTCCCCCCGGAAAAGGGCCGGAAAGGTGCCCCTGACCCGGGGCTCGGGTGGGGGCGGCAGAAAGCTTTTGGGAAATCCCCCACGATCCGGGGGAAAAGCTCCTCCCCTGTGGACGGGGCCCAGAACGGGGGGGCGGGGGAAGGGCCTTTTTCCGGGGGTTTTTCTTTTGGAACTTTTTTCACAAGTTTCCCCGGGGCATTTTTTGCCCTGTGGGGGGGGGGCCCGGGGGGCCTTTCGTGACGGGGCCGGTTTACCTTTTGGGAAAAAACCATTTTGCCGGGAAAACAAGGCGTGCATTGTTTTTTCCTTTTTAAAAGGGAGAGATAAAAAAGGATCTCTCTTTTTCAAAATCCCCTATGGGGGAAAAATTAAAAAAAAAGTGAAAAACATATAAAAAAAAAACCGGAAAAATTTAAAATTTTAAAAAAAAACTTTTACACCCCCCCCTTTTCCCCTTTAAACAAAGGGCCAATCGCCCCAAAAAAAAAAGTTTCAAAAAAAAAAAAATTTTTTCCCTTTTTTGGTTTTTTTGGCCGTGTGCTTTAAACCAAAACCTCCCCTTTTTAAAAATTTCTGTCATTTTTTAAATTTCCCCATTTACGGTTTAAAAACCGCCTTTGGGAAAAAAAAAATAAAAAAAAATAAACGGGGAATTTTTTTTTTTTGGGTTAAATCCCGAAAGGCACTTTAAAAAAGGAATAAAAAGGTTTGAAAAAAAACCCCAAAAAAACCCCCCAAAACGTTTTTTAAACCTTTTTTAAAACGTCAGTTCAACCCGCAAAAAAAAAAACCCACAAAACAGATCTTTTTTTTAGGGGAAAAAAAAAAAAAAAAAGGGTTTAAGGGGGCTCCCCCAAAATAGCGAGGGGCTTTAAATTTTTCCTTTTACAAAACTAAAAACCAATTTTTTTTTTTTAAAAAGTGTTTTAAAACAAAAAAAAAAAAAAACTATTAAATTTGTGAAATCGCCGTAAATCGTATGGGACCCCCCAGAGAAAAGGGAAAAAATTTAAAATTAGGGGGTTTAAACTGCAAAATTGACCCGCTTTTAAAAAAAAAAAAAAAATTAAAAAAAATATTTGGGTTTTGCAGTTTTTTTTTCCCCACTCCCCTTTTACAAAAACGGATTTAAAAAATGATCAAAAAAGTTTGCCCCCCCCCCAAAAAAAGGGTTTACCAAAAAAAAAAACTTTTAAAAACTCACCCCCACAAAAAAACAAGTTTGTTTTACGCCCCATCATAATAAAAATTTAAAAAAAGTTTTTGGGGGCCTTTTCGGGGGGGGGAACTTTGGGCGATGCAAAAAAGGGTTTTTTTTTCCTTTTTTGAAAAAAAAGTGTCTTTTTATTTATAAAAGCAGTAAAAAAAATAACCAAAGGGGGTTTTTCCCTTTTATCGTTTTTTTGGGGAAACCCTGCGGGGAGAAAAAAGCATAACATTTTCTTTTTTCAAAGGGGGAAAGGGGGGGGGGGGAACCGTTTTTAAAATAAAAAAAAAATAAAAAAACATTTCCCAGGTTTGGGCTTTTTTTTTTTTTCCAAAACTTTTCCCCACAAAACCAAATTTTAAGAATTTAAAAAAAAAAATGGTTTGGATTTTCCCCCCTTTTAAATGGTCCCAAAATAAAAAGCTTTCCCCTTTTCCCCCCGCAAAAAAAATTTTGGGCCCTTTTACACACTTAAATTCCGAAAAGCAAAAAAAAAGGGAAGTTTTTTAAACTTTTTCAGAATTGGACAAAAAAAAACAAAAACGAAATTTTTTTTTTTTTGGGGGAAACCCTTTTTTTCTTTTGGGGTAAAAAGTGTTTGAAAATCTTTAAAAAAAAACCAAAAAATTATAAAAAATTTTTTTCCATTTGCAATTTGCCCGGGAACCCCCGTATTAAAGGGGTTAAAACAATCATTTCCCAGTGCAGGGGGCCAAAAACGTTTTGTAAAAAAAAAAAGGGCCCAAAAAAAAATTTGGTGGAATTTTGGGCACCCCCCCCCCCCCCCCCCAATTTTCAGGGGCCCCTTTTTTCAAAAAAAAAAACCGGGAGGGAAAAACCCCCCTTGTCCCCAACCCAAAAAAAGGGCCCCCCCCCAATTTTCCCACCCCTAGTTTGAGAATCCCGGGGGGTTTTTTTTGGAATCTAAAATGGGGGGGGGATTTTCGGAAAAAGGGTTTCCCAACCTTTCGGGTTTTAACCTTTGGGGGGTTTTGGGAAAATTGGGGGAAAAATTGGCCCCCCCACAAAAATTCTGCTTTTTCCAAAAAAAGTCCAAAAAATAGCGCCCCCTTCCCCTTTTTCCCCCTTTTGCCAGGGGGGGGCCCAAAAAACACCCATTTTTCCCAACCCACATGGGGGGTTTTTTGGCCAAAACTTGGAAAAAAAATTGGGTTTAAACCCCAAAGTTTGGGGTTTCTTTTTTTAAAGGGGATTCCTTGAAAAAATATGAAAACCTTTTTAAGCAAAAATTTTGGGGCAGTTTTTGGGAAAAACTTTTTTTTTTTTAAAATTTTTCCCCAAAAGGCCAATGAAAAAAAAAAAAAAAAATTGGGGGGGAATTTTAACCTGTGGGGGGCCCCGATATACTTCACTGGGACCCCTTTGTATATAAAATTTTTAAAAAGGGGGGTATTTTTTCCCAAAATATGGGGGTTTTTTAGGGGTTTTTTTATTTAATTTTTTTACCCCTTTTGGGGGGCCTCCTCAAAAGGAAATTTTGGCCCCTAAATAAAAATTCTTTTAAAAAAAGGGGGGGGGGGGAACCCCCAGGGGTCCCGTAGGGGGCCCCTTTCCTTTTTTTGGGGGTTTAATTGGGTGACCCAAAAAAAATGCAGGGGAGGGGAAACAAAGGGGGAATATTTTTTAAAAAGGGGGCCAAACCTGGGGGGGAAATTTTCATTTTACATTGCTTTTTTCCCTTTATTTTAAACATTTACCTTTATTGGGGTAAAAAAAAAATTAAAAAATTTTTTTTACAACCAACAGGGGGGCGCTGGTGGGCTTCTCAGCCCCTTTCCCATAATGCCTTGTGATATGCAGATGCTAAGTAGAGGGCGAAAAGGCAAAACAAAAACTCTACAAGCCGTTCGTTCGGTGCTCTCCTTAAGGAGAGATCTTCCCTTCCTGAGCTACCCGATGCCTCCCACACAGCCAGCCAGTATCTTCTCTACTCTGCACCGAAGAGGGACAAAAAATTCCGAAACAGCGTTGTCTGTAGATGAGAGATACTGGCTTGGCTAAAAAATCCTTTTTTGCTTTCTCAAGACTCGGTGGGTCAAAAGCAAATTGAGGATTTGTTACAACCAACAGAGGGCGCTGTGGGCTTCTCAGCCCCTTTCCCATAATGCCTTGTGATATGCAGATGCTAAGTAGAGGGCGAAAAGGCAAAACAAAAACTCTACAAGCCGTTCGTTCGGTGCTCTCCTTAAGTAGAGATCTTCCCTTCCTGAACCTCTTGTAGCAGCAAGTTTCATAGTCTCACCGCTCTGACAGTAAAGAATCCTCGTCTCTGATATTGATGAAACCTTTTTTTCCTCTCGATGTATAGGATGTCACCTTGTTTGTTGCTAAAGGCGTAAAGGGATCATGGGAGAGATGTGTACTGTCCTTTTACATATTTGTACACGGAAAAATTCACAGTGAAGAAAAAAACCCAATTAAAAAATAACTTTTACTTGATATGCCTTAAAAGAATGCCCTCCAAAATGGAGGACCCACAGCAACAAACACCAAAATTTGTTCTCCTAGAGAGGAAGAAATGCTGGTTCCTCTAAATCTAAATATCCAATATAGTGGTACTGACCCAAGGGGTGAAAATTGCCCCCCTCGGCGGAGTAGTCGCCCCAACAGGAGCGGCCCCACCTATTGAGAGCGCACCCTAGGTCAGACCCCTTAAACAGTTCCTAAAAGGATACCAGCAGGACTCCCATATGTGCTATAGACACTCTAGGAGACACAATTCTATCCACATAAAATCATTCTTTTTAGTCACATGTACAAAACAAGAAAAAAACAAAAACAACGTTCTGTTGCATCATTGATTCAGAAACCCGTGTGATTTGTTCAAGACCCGACGTGTTTCCCCCAAAAATTCTATAGGGTTCATCAGGGGTAACAAGAGAACATTTAGCCAACAAAGACTAAAATCACAGCATACATAGGGCTAATAGATAAAGATACTTACAATGATTCCTTAATGGTGGTAATGCCGTCAAGATAATCCAATAAGATACAGAATGATGATGTGTCTGATGCCTCAGTGTGGACGATACTGCCATGCATCCATGCTCCCCATGGAGATCTTTAAAGTGGACACCACCGGAAGTGATCTCACAAACCAAAACATCACTTCCTGTCACCCCCCACGGAGATCAATTCAGGCCCGCAGAGAGAGTAGAGATCTCTCATTCCCAGATAGTTCACATGGGAAGAGCAGGTCGCCCCCTTTTGGTGGATAAATGGGGTGTCTACCGTCACTAACACCACATAACATCGCTGCAGAGGTGCGACGGATGTACATGCGCAGACACCGTTCAGAGCAAAACGCTCTCAAAGTCTTGAACAAATCACACGGGTTTTTGAATTAATGATACAACGGAACGTTGTTTTTGTTTTTTTCTTGTTTTGTACATGTGACTAAAAAGAATGATTTTATGGGGATAGAATTGTTTCTCCTGGAGTGTCTATAGTACATATGGGAGTCCTGCTGGTATCCTTTTAGGAACTGTTTAAGGGGTCTGACCTAGGGTGCGCTCTCAATAGGTGGGGCCGCTCCTGTTGGGGCGACTACTCCGCCGAGGGGGGGGCAAGTTACACCCCTTGGGGCAGTACCACTCTATTGGATATTTAGAAATTTTGAGGAACCAGCATTGTCTTCCTCTCTAGGGGAACAAATTTTGGTGTTTGTTGCTGTGGGTCCTCCATTTTGGAGGGCATTCTTTTAAGGCATATCAAGTAAAAGTTATTTTTTAAATTTGGGGTTTTTTTTTTCACTGTGAATTTTTGCTACAAATTTAACCCAAATAGGCAAAATTAGATTTATGTCTGTGATATTTGTACACGGTAATTTCATCGCACCTAAGCCATTTTTATTCCAAACTAAATAAACCCAAGTTTGGTAACCTGTCTTGGTACTTTAATCCACCCATTCCCCTAACCAATTTAGTTGCCCTCCTCTGCAGATGCTTTACGTCGCTGTGTCCTTCTTATACACTGGTGCCCAAATATGTATACAATCTTCCATTCGTGATCTCACCAGTGATTTCCATGGAGTCAAAAATACAAGGCCCCATTAATGGTCGGACAGTAACACAGCTTGGCTACAGGTGGCTCTAGAGAGACAGTTTTTTTTCTTCTGGAGGAGAACTAATTTGCCTACTTTTTTCCAATAGAGCATTGCTTGATAGACTTCATACACGCGGAGCCTCAAAAAAACCCCGGTCCCCAAAGCAGTACAGAAACAGCAAGCCTCTTTCTGGACATCCCAGCATGTCTATGGATTGCAGTGGGTACCATGCAATGAAACATTTGCTGTGAGAATACCACTCATATTACATTTTAGGGCTTTGGACTGGATTTACGTTGCTGCAACACCCTGCGTTATTTGAGCAAACGAGGCCCCATAATTGATGGGAAACCTGTAAAACTTTGGGGGGGGGGGGGGAATCTGGTTTTTACAGATATAATACTCAAACGGAAAGAGGGCATATTACTGTTCTGTGACATTATAGCAATATATTTCCCTCTGTTTTCTCAATGATGTACTGTAGAATGTATATATTTACCTGGATCTATGTACCTAGATGCATAATCAAAAGTGTCAAACGCCGTGTGGTACGCAGGATATGTACGAGCCGACGTCACTCTCTGTGGGTTAAATAGAAAAAATAAAAATAAAGATGAGGGCTAAATAAACACAGCAATATACATTATTTTAGTTGTTAGCTATCTATGTATGTGTGTGTGTGTGTGTGTGTGTGTATATGTATTTTTTGGGTATGTATATTTTAAAATATTAATATAAAATTATATACTAAAATTAATTTTATTAAAATTAAATTCTCCCGGGGGGCGTGTTACCCCACTTATTTTTTTTGTACTTTGCATATTATGGTATTTTATATCCCTGTACTTTGGGCGGGCGTTTCATAGTAGTTATTTTCTTGTACATAGGAGGCATTTTTAAATAGTTTTTTATTTTCCCTTGGGTACATGAAGGCAGTTTTAAATAGTTTTTATATTTTTACATAAAAAGGGCAGTATTAAAGTTTTTTATTCTTGACATAGGGGGCCCAGAAATTATAGTATTTAATATTTTTGCCATAAAAGGGCAGTATTTATGGGTTATATTTTTTGTACATAGGAGGCGTATCTTAGTTTTATATTCTTGTACGGGGGGGCAGTTTTATATTTAGATATTTTTCTTGTTTGTGGGGGGGCCCAAGTATTATAGTGGGTTATATTTGTGTTCAAAAGGAGGCAGTAATTATTTTAAGTTTATTCTTGTACTTAGGAGCAGTTTTTAGTAGTTTTATTCTTGTACTTTGGGGGCAGTATTATAGTTTTTATATTCTTGTACATGGGGGCAGTATTAAAAAAAAGTTATTTCTTGTCATGGGGGGCAAAATTATAGTAGTTATATTTTTTTTCATAGGAGCAGTATTTTATTTGTTATACTTGTCCCTTAGGAAAAGTTTTTATAGTAGTTATATCCTTTTACATAGGGGACAGTTTTAAGTAGTTATATTCTTGTCCCGGGGGGCAGAATTAAATAGTTTTATTTTGTAATAGGGGGCAGTTTTTATAGTAGTTATTTCTTGTACATGGGGGCAGTATTATAGTAGATAAATTTTTTATGTAGAGGGCGTATTATAGTAGTAATATTCTTGAAACATAGGGGGGCAGTATTATAGTAGTTATTTTATTGTACATAGGGCAGTATTAAGTAGTTATATCCTTGTACAAAGAGGACAGTATTATAGTATTTATTTCTTGTACTTTAGGGACAGTATTATTAGTATTTTATATTCTTGTACATTTATTTTTCAGACATATTAATTGGCTAGATGCCTAGTGTTTTTTCCCTTTTTTTTTTTAATTTTATTCTCCCCAATTAAATTGAGGCTGCACCAATTTTTTTACTGAGTTTTCCGGCTCCCCTATGGTGGGAGTGAAACACAGTGATATCTTTTCTTGTAATAGGGGCTTTTATTATAGTAGTTTTATTCTTGTAATAGGGGGGCAGAAATTTTTGTAGTTTATTCTTGTACAAGGAGCAGTTTTTATAGTAGTTATATTCTTGTAAATGGGAGGAAAGTATTATAGTATTTTAAAATTCTTGTACAGGGGGCAGTATTTTTCTAGTTTTTTTTTTTTTTTAATGGGGGGCAGAAATATAGTATTTTTATATTTTTGGTACATGGGGGCAGTATTATACTAGTTAAAATTCTTTACATGGGGGGCAGTATTAAAGTAGTTATATTGTTGTAATAGGAGGCAGTATTTTTGTAGTTAGATTTTTTTTACAAAGGGGCATTTTATAGTAATTTCTTGTACATATAAACAGTTTTAATAGTAGTTTTTTTTTTCTTTACATAGAGGGGGTTTATTATAGAAAAGTTTTTTCTTGTACGGGGGGGGCAGTATTTTAGAAAGTTATATTCTTGAAAAACAAAAAGGGGGGCAGTATTATAGTAGTTATATTCTTGCACATAAGGGACAATATTATAAATAATATAAAACAACCCCCTTATGTATACAAATATATTAGTTATATTCTTGTTTATAGGGGCAGTATTATAAAAATTTTTATGTTTTTGATACAAAGGGGGCTGTTTTAAAGCACTTTCTTCTTTTTTGCTGCTCTACAAAAAGTTTTCCCCCATGTAATGAAAGGGGGCAGTTGCTAAATGATTTATAAAATGACCTTCTTTATATTATTCAAATCCAAAAATGTGGTTATGTGAATTGCTTTTTCCCCCATTTTTCTTCCCTCTTGGCTTTGTAAATTACACAGCAGCAGATAAATCAGTATGCAAACCCAGGGGGTCCTTTTTAGGGATAAAAAGGTTAGCAGCAAGACTTTTTTTTTTGCCCCTAGCAACCAATCAGAGCTCAGCTTTCATTTCTTCAGATCAATATAAGTAATGAAAGTTGAGCTCTGATTGGTCGCTATAAAAGCTTGTTTGGGTTGCTATGAGCTCTGTTTGGTTTGCTTTAAGTCTGTTTGGGCCCCTATGGGCTCGGGTTTGGGTTTGCTGTGAGCTCTGTTTGGTTGCTGTGACCCTTGATTGGTTTTTCTATGGGCTCTGTTTGGTTGTTTTAAGCTCTGTTTTGGTCGCTGTGTGCTCTGATTGGTCCGTGTCTCTTTTTGGTTGTATAGCGTTTGGTTCAAAAAGCTCTGATTGGTTTTTGGGATACTTACCCTGTCTAGGAGGGGAAAAATTCCCATACTGTTATCCCCAAATAATGCAAAAGGGGGCTGTCGCGCCGACCCAGTGTTCCAATTCTATAGAAAATTTTTTTTTAAAATTTAAGGGTTCACCACCAAGACTGTAAAGGAGACAAACATTAACCTGTATGTACCTGCTGAATACCTGCCGCTGCACCAGTCCGCTAACCGGCTGCATATCTGCCGCCATACTAAGTCTGCTAAAGTCCTGGGACTGCACTACCTGCCTACGGCTACCCCTGCTGTGTCCTGTTATCCGTACCAGCATCTGCTATCCTGTCCTGCAGTTCGGTGACCTCTGCGACTTACACCCTCTATGCTTGCAGGGGCCCATAGGATCCGGATACCTGGCGTTCTATTGTACTTAGAATGTGATAGCCCACTTTTGAAGTAAGCTGCAAAAAGTGTCTAAAACTATGTAGTTAATGTGTATAAAAAAATTTAGTAGAGGTGTCTAAATCAACATGTGCCAAAATTCCCCAAATTTTGGTGCATTGTACAACAAAGTTTTGGCGGACACACATTGGTAAATCTCTCCCAATATTTTATGAATACAGAACCTTGTATTCCCAGTACTGCACATCCACGGTATTATATGATTTCCTACCACTCTTTATTGTCTATAGCAGTGATGGCGAACCTTTTTGAGACCGAGTGCCCAAACTGCGACCGAAATAACCCGACGACGTATATACATGGCTCGCTCCCCACAGGCAGTATATACATGGCTCCCCACAGGCAGTATATACATGGCTCACTCCCCACAAGCAGTATATACATGGCTCCCCACAGGCAGTATATACATGGCTCACTCCCCACAGGCAGTATATATATATACATGGCTCCCCACAGGCAGTATATAGATTCCACAAATAAAAATAACAACATTAATACTCGCCTCTTTCCCAGCGTGGGGACACTCCTCAGACAGCTCCTCGGTCGCACAGCCTATGACAGCTGTGCGGCCGAGGAGAGGCGCGGTGCGATGATGTAACTACATCGCGTCGCTGCCCAGCTGAGACACGAGGCCGCTGCGGACCCTCAGCGCTGATGATCCGCGGCAGGCCCAAGCCCCAGGTTCGACACTGTGACCCGGGCGCTGAGCCCTCTCAGCGCAGCGTCCGGGTCACAGTGCAGGAAGCCAGTGAGTGGCCAGCCTGGCATGCTTGCCAGCAGAGATGGCCCTGAGTGCCAACTCTAGCACGCGTGCCTTAGGTCCGCCACTGCTGGTCTATAGCATTCATTCTCCTAGTGGCAGTGACCGGATAAATGTAAAGGAGTAGGCCATCAATGTATGTATGAAAGGGGAACATCACTCAACAGAAGGATGGGGCAACAGCTTCATATCTAAATTGTGCTTGCGGGGGTTTTGTTTTTACAGTGTTCACTCTTTGGTACAACTGATATGTTATCTGGTTTTCAGGTTGGTACAATTCCAGCAATGCCAAATATGTAGGGTTTTCTTTATGTTTTAGTATTGTTTAAAAAATGCAAACATTCTCTGTTTCTTAAGAGCCCTTTTCTGCAACCAATACTGTAACTTTTTTGTTCCTTCACCTATGAATGTGAATGAGGATGCATTTTACTGTGAGATAGATGCGTCTTTTTGGTCACTTTTTTTTCCAATCTTTAGGGGACATGAAATGACCGGAAAAATGGCCCCTACAAAAAGTATGGAGAAAAGTTATTTCATGTAAAACCAACTCAAAAGCCAAGGGGACATTCCCTTCCTTTGGAGAAAAAAAGGATTCAATCTCCAGAGGAGAAAGGCCTTCTTCACCATGAGAACTGTGAATCTGTGTAGTAGCCGCCTGAGGAGCTGGTCACAGCAGGAACAGGTGAGGGTTTCATGAAACACTTCAAAAAACTTATTTTAGTCAGCTCATCTGGTTAATCTTGACAGGGAATGCCCAGACAGGCATGAAGAAGCCTACATAGAAACGTATAGAAAAGGAAAAAGTACAGTGTAGCCTCATATCTCGAGATGGGCGAATTTCTCAAAAATTCGATTCGGTCACTTCGACGAATTTTCCGACAAAATTCGTTTCGTTCCGAATTACCGAATTTTCGTTCCGAATCGCGATAAAAAGCAGCTATTTCCCAGCTGCACAGAGCCTGCAGGCTGCTGTAGAACGTTGTGCCATGCTTAAATATGCAGAGGGAGCTTGGTTTGGTCTTTATACAATGTTGTGTTTTAGTATGACACACAGATGACAGCCACCGCTCTTAGAATCGCTTCACTATAAAATTCCCTGGGCACTTAAGAGGGCAAAACTGACCAAAAAAACTGAAGCGGGAATGTAGCCTGATAAAGTCATGCGAAAGCTGGAAAAAAACAAGCTGAGGGCTCAGGTGGCAACATTAGTGACAGAGTGTGGAGGTGACGGCGGCAGCCACAGCAGCATGAGGTCAGGCAGTGGCACAATGACATTCTGGAGGTGGCAAAACAGGAGGAAGCCACAGAATGGCACAATCACACAGGGTGGAGGTCACGACAGCAGCAGCATGAGATCAGGCAGTGGCACAATGACATTCTGGAGGCGGCAAAACAGTATTAGGCCACAGAGTGGCACAATCACACAGTGTGGAGGTCACGACAGCAGCAGCATGAGATCAGGCAGTGGCACAATGACATTCTGGAGGTGGCAAAACAGGAGGAAGCCACAGAGTGGCACAATCACACAGTGATGAGGTCACGGCGGCAGCAGCATGAGGTCAGGCAGTGGCACAATGACACAGTGTGGAGGACATGGCAGCAGCCACAGCAGCAGCATGAGGTCAGACAGTGGCACAATGATAGTGTGGAGGTCATGGCAGCAGCCACAGCAGCAGCATGAGGTCAGACAGTGGCACAATGACAGTGTGGAGGACATGGCAGGAGCCACAGCAGCAGCATGAGGTCAGACAGTGGCACAATGACAGTGTGGATGTCACGGCAACAGCAGCAGCAGCATGAGGTCATAGAGTGGCACAATGACAGAGTGTTGAGGTGGGTGGCAATACCAGTCCCTGGTAAAGATGGTGGTAGGCAGATGGAGAAACTGGCAGCAGATGTGTGGCATCAGGCGGGTGGCGGCATCAGAATAGTGGCTGAGGCAGGTAGTTTTGAACCCAGACTGACGCCTAAGGCATTGGTGTGTGGAAATCCTGGCCGATCCACGCCTGATTCATCTTGACAAAGGTCAGTCGTTCCACATTTCCCGTGGACAAGCGGGTTCTCCTTGGGGTAACGATGGCCCCCGCAGCACTGAACACCCGCTCTGATGCCACACTACTGGCCGGGCAGGACAGCTTCTCCACTGCAAACTCGGCAAGTTGCGGCCACACATCCAGTTTGGCTGCCCAGTAGTCCAGCGGATCTTCTAACTGAGGTGGCAGAGTGCTGTCCAAGTAGGCCACAACCTGTTGGTTCAGGGACTGCTCCAGGTCCTGCTGCTGCTGCTGCTGCTGCTGGCGACTGCCCTCCTCACTAGGCGGTGAAGGAAGCTGCTCATCAGTGACTCCAGACTTAGGTTGCTGCTGATGGAGCTGGTACTGCTCCTCCCCCCCCCACCTTCCCCCAGCAGCCGCGGCAGTAGTACGTGAGTGTGAGGAACCCCCCGTCAGACGTGTCAGAGGAGGGACGATGCCGCACATAGGCAGCAGCCAACTGATTACGGAGGATTTCCCTATAGTATTTGAGTTTGTCTTCCCTCTCAATAGCTGGGAAAAAGGCTCCCATTTTGGACCGGTAGCGAGGGTCCAATAGGGTGGAGAGCCAGAAGTCATCCCTCTGCTGGATGCTGACAATTGGGCTGTCACTAGCCAGGCAAATAAGCATGCTGCGGGCCATCTGCACAAGTGACTCCGAGGGCTCCCTGACTCCATTTCCACTGTATACTGCCACGGTGCTTGGGGTCATCTGCCTCGTCTTCCTCATCTCCATCCACCTCCTCCAGCTGCTCCTGCTCCTCCTCTCTTGTCACCTGGGTAGAAAATCCACTCATTTCACCAGACAATGCTTCTGCTCCAATGTCCTCCTCCTCCTCCTCCTCCTCCATTTCAGTCCCCACCGGACTCATGTGGCCACGAGATGTAGTCGCCACGTCTCCAGTCCCCTGCCCAGACAGATTTTTCAGCATCTGTTCCAGGACATGAAGCAGTGGAATGATGTTATTCATCCCGTAGTCCTGGCGACTGACAAATAACGTCGCCTCCTCGAATGGCCTCAACAAACAGCAGGTGTCACGCATGAGCTGCCACTGGCTGACATCAAAGTTACACAGGGGAGTACTTCTGTCTGCCTGGATCATCAAAAAATCGTTAATGGCCTTTCTCTGTTCATACAGTCGGTCCAACATGTGCAGGCTGGAATTCCAGCGGGTGGAAACATCGCATATCAGAGTGTGTTGGGGGAGTCCATTCTGCCGCTGCAACTTGAGGAGGGTGTTCCTGGCTTTGTAGGAATGGATGAAGTGCATGCACAGTTTCCTGGCCATTTTCAGAATGTTCTGAAAATCGGTGGAAGACTTCAGGAACCTTTTCACAACCAGATTGAACACGTGCGCCATGCAGGGCGCATGGACCATCCCTCCTCAGTGCAGCGCGGACATTATGTTCCTCCCTTTGTCTGTCACCATGTTCCGATTTGCAGTTGGAGCGGAGAAAGCCACACATCGATTTCTTGCTGCATGACGCGGAGCAGTTCCTCCCCTGTGTGACTTCGTTCGCCGAGGCAAGCCAGGTGTAGAACTGCGTGACACCGCTGTGCCCTACACATGTGGTATGATGGAGCAGTACTTGTGGAGGCTGAGATGGTGGTGGTGGAGGAGGGGGCGGACATTGGCGCAGGAGCCACAGTTTGACAACGTGGAGGAGAAAGCGGCGTCTCCTGTCCAAGTTGTTGGTGTGCCTGGGCCGGAAGCACATTCACCCAGTGGGCCATAAAGGACATGTACTGGCCCTGACCGTAGTTACAGCTCCAGACGTCCGCGCTGCCGTGCACCTTGGAACAAACCGATAAGCTCAAGGACTGACCCACCTTCTGTTCTACATATTTATGAAGTGCTGGTACTGCCTTTTTGGAAAAGAAATTACGGCTTGGAACTCTCCATCTCGGCTCGGCACAAGCCATTAGTTCTCTGAACAGTGCAGAGTCCACCATTTGGAAAGGGAGGGACTGCAGTACCAACAACTTGGACAGGAGCACGGTCAGCTGCTGCACCTTAGGATGGTTGGACGCATACTGTTGTCTCTTTGCAATCGCCATGAGTAGCGAGGAGCAGGAGCATCTGGACCGGGAGATGATGTCAAAGAGAAACAGCTCCCTTCTGCAGAGGTGGTGGAGCCTTGACTGGCTGCAATGGCATGCATGCCACTGGGCGCTGCTGCTGCTGCTGTTGCTGCGGCGGCAGGATGGACCACCACATCTGAGCCACGTTTCTCCCAGGCCACCGGATGGTGACGCTGCATGTGTTGACGCAGGGCCGTGGTGCCAACGTTAGCTCCCTGGCCATGCTTCACTTTCTGCCCACAGATTCTACATATACCCATATTCGGCTCCTCCGGTGTCTTAGCAAAGAACTGCCACACCGCCGAGTATCGGATTTTACCGCCAACGCTCCGCACTGAGTGACTACTGCTGCCTCGCTGAGCCCCTGTGCTGCTACTTTCTTGGACCTGCGAAGCGGGTTTTTTACCCCGTGGCCGCTTGGCTCCCGACCTCACACTGCTGCTATCCTGCTGACTCACGGCCACATGACCCACTTGCTGGCTGCGCTGCTGCCTGACGCGCAAGCTGACGCCCTCTTCTCCTGACGATGATGAAGCCCTTGCCTCACCCGGCTCCCAAGTGCGGTCGGCTACATCATCATCTATTTGTGTTTCATCGTCACTGCTGTCCTCATCACCGGTCTTTGTATGCCGAGGCTGACCTCTCACAACATGACCTCCCATGCCACTCTCCACATCTATACTTTGCCGCCTACTGCAAGAAGCAGGCGATATTGGCCCCATTTCTTCGCTGCCAAGTAGCTGCTGACTGCCCTCCTCAAATTGTTCATCCTCGCTATATAGTGGCGCTGAGCCCAGACCACATAGTAGATCTCTGGCTGAGGGAACCGGATGGGACAGAGGCGGGCTGAGGACAGGTGAGGGCCGCTGACCCGCTCCCGGGCCATGCCAACTAATGGTGTGTCTGAGGTTCCCACCGACTCTTGGCTGGGGTTGTCAGATGTCATCTGGGAGGAAGAGGATGACCTAGTCAACCAATCAAGAACCCTTGGGTTGCTGAACAACACACGGCCGCTAGATGACAGCGGCAGTTGTGGCCTCACCGAGTGACCCCTGCTGCGACGTCCCCTTGCTGTGCTGCGACCTGGGCCTGTTCCAGGAATGTTTGTGCCACTGCCACTCGCAGGTGCAGAGCCTGCCACCTCTCTGTCTGACATACTGTTTGTTCTAAAATGTACAGACTCTGTTTGATGATGATATCTGTATATGATAAATATACACCCTTTTTTTGACTCCAAATGAACCCAGTAACAAGCTTGGGTAACCCTTGGATATAATTGCGCTCCACAAATGGCCAGAAAAAGTTTACTTGTATGTGTCGTTTAAAAACACTGTGTGTTTTACTAAATGTAAAAGCACAAACAGGCTTAATTAACCTTCGGACATGAATTAGGCTACAGGAAAAATGTATATATTTTGGCGTTGAAAAAGACGGTTTATTTTTGTCAGCACACCAGCAAAACAACGCTTAATTAACCCCTGGATGTAATTGCGCCAAAGAATTGACCCGCACAAACTAGTAGCTTTGTAGCGTGTCTACAATTGCGTGTTTTCTACGCCACACAACTCAAGAGCATACAGTTGTATATTAACCTTTGCTTGTGAATTAGGCTTACAGGAAAAATTTTATATATTTTGGCGTTGAAAAAAGACGGTTTCTTGGGGTCAGCACAACTCAGCAAACAACGCTTAATTAACCCTTGGATGTAAATTGCGCCATAGAATTGAGCAGCCAAAAAATGAAGTGGTATTTGTATTGTAAAAAACGCTGTTTCTTTAAATGAATAACAACAGGAACTGGCTTAGATCCCACTTGGATATTGAATGTATATGCAGCTGCAGTGGACGCACACTGGATTTCAGATCCAATACCCCAAAACATTCGAAATAGAGCATTAAGAGCACAGTCTCTGAGACAAGCTGAGACACCCCACAGAAATCGCTATATAAAAATCAATTCTTCAGTAAGAGCTATCAGCCGCGGCAGCACCTTCCCTGATCAGTACAGTGAGAGGTGTGTGAGCTCCCCGCGTCGCGCCCGGACTTATATAGTGCGGTGACGTCACAGAATCCCGCCGGTCTCTGATTGGCTTCATCTCTGCACATGTCATGCAGGCTATGCCCTTCTCCTCCCAGAGTGCTTTGCCCCATGTAGCGCCATGTGCTCGCAGCCATTTTATCAATCAAAAGCACACTTCGTTCACCCAAAGTACCCCAAAGTTCGACTTCGTTCCGAACCGAAGTTTTCCTGAAATTCTAAACGAATTCACTTCGTTAGAATCAATTCGCCCATCTCTACTCATATCCAAAGATAAAATGGCGATCATTTATACCATGTGAGCCATGTTGAAATTTTAAAAGTGTTATAATAAAGTTTTGGAACATTTTATCTTTGGATACGAGGCTACGCTGGACTTTTTCCTTTTCTAAGGGTTTCATGAAAGGCTTAGATAACTATCTGAAACTAAAGAATATTAGTACATATGTAGCGGTATAAAATTGTAGATCCAGTCTGATGGCGATTTTGGGAGCAGAAATTAAATATTCATTTAGGGCAGACTGGTTCTTATAGTGGGGCAAAAAGTATTTAGTCAGCCACCAATTGTACAAGTTCTCCCACTTAAAAAGATTAGAGAGACCTGTAACTGACATCATAGGTCGACCTCAACTATGAGAGACAAAATGAGAAAACAAATCCCTGGAGACTGGCAAGGTCCTTGAGTGGCCTAGCCAGTCTCCAGATCTCAACCCCACAGAAAACATTTGGAGCGAGTTGAAAGTCCATGTTGCCCAGCAACAACCCCAAAACATCACTGCTCTAGTGGAGATCTGCATGAAGGAATGGGCCAACATACCAGCAAATGTGTATGCCAACCTTGTGAAGACTTTCAGAAAACGTTTGACTTCTGTCATTGCCAACAAAGGATATATAACAAAGTATTGAGATGAACTTTTGTTATTGACCAAATACTTATTTTCCACAATAATTTGCAAATAAATTATTTCCAAATCAGACAATGTGATTTTCTGGATTTGTTTTCTCATTTTGGGCCACATGTATGAACCTGTTTAGGTCTAAAACTCACTTTTTCCCCCATAGGTTACTTGCACGATTGGTGGCTGACTAAATACTTTTTTCCCCACTGTACCTTATGGGTCCCAATTCTTCATCAGTAGGGGAAACAAAGATTAAAAATTCCCTCTACCCTTCCCTCTGCCCACATCTTTGCCCACCCTTGGTTGAACTTGATGGACATAAGTGTTTTTTCAACTGTAATAACTATGTAATGCAATTTTGACAAGTGGAATTTTTTTTCATTTTACGATGTTCGACATGGATGGATGACAGGGATGAATGATGTCATATGTTAATAGATTGGACTTTTAAGGACGCGGTGATGCCATTTATGTGTAACTTTTTTTGTAAAATGGCAAAAGGGGGCTGATTTGAACTTTTAATATTTTTATTTAATTTTTATACTTTTAAACTTTTTTTTAATTTACATTAACATGGAGTCCCTGTAGAGTACTTGACCACTAGGAGGGGCAATCGTCGGTACACCCAACAATACAGAAGGGTGTACAAAGATGACTGTTCCATTACTTCCTGCCTGGGGCAGGAAGTAAAAGAAACAAATACATGGCTATAGAAGCCTTACATCCAAGTTAATGGATCCGATCCATGGTGCTGATTTTAGTGATGAACGGTGTGCGGCATCGGTTCTCATTAAATTTAGAGGGTACGGCCACGATCATAGCAGGCCAAACAGCAGGGAACAGAGCTGGCTCTGTTCTCTGCTGTTAGAGGTGGGTATCAGTTGCAATCAGCTGGTGAAACCAGCCTTCTATGTAGCAGACGTACCGAGTAAGCCCACTTCATAGGTCCTGATCCACACCAGGATGTACATCATGTGTTGGTAAGGGGTTAAAAAGGTGCGAGTCATAAATGTCTGAGATGGGAAGACGCACTTAAGTTATATGATGAAATCATTGTTCATAACAGAGATAGGTGAGAATGGAGAACTCACTGTGGAATGACGCCATACTGCGTACTGGTGCGGTTGGAGTGACGTTTCCAGTTATCATACACCGTGAGATCATTCTTTGGGGTTTTCACCTGGGAAACAGAAGAATACAGAAATAGACATCACTATATTGTACCAGGGCCAGTAAATGAAAAGCTAATAGTTATACGGAAATAGGGTTACACACCATAAGTTTAATGTTAGGAGAAGCTCAGAGGGAAGGGACCCCAAAGGCCATCTCTACAGATCATCTTTGATGGTCTATCAATGAAAAGCTAGCTGTGTGGAGTCATATACACAAGATGGATGGTTTGTTAACTAACTATATATGTCGGTATATTAATAAATGTAGCTCCTGCTATATGGTTCATTGGCACTGTTGGGAGTCAATGCTATACGAATACTACATATCACTACAGACCTCCCAAGTGTCCCTCTTTTTAACCCATGTTCCTCTGTCCCTCTTTTTCAGAATTCCTAATTTTATGGTGTTACCTGTTTAGATGCAGCAAAAACGACACCTTGCGCTGGAGGAGTCCCCTGAACCCTTAATGTCGCATTTGCTAAAATAGAAAAATTAGTTGTTACGTTGCCAGGTAATACAACACAGAAAAAAGAGCCATAGAGGCAGGCAGGGCCGGGACGACGGGCAGGCGAAGGTAGGTGACTGTCTGGGGCACCACTCTATGCCAGACAGGAAGGGGGTGCAACGAGGAATGGAGTGGGCTGAAATACCCATTAGAGAGGGCGGGGGGCATGTGCCTTATTTGCTTAGGGCACCAGAAAACCGTGTTTCAGTCCTGGAGACTGGTCAGAAATCTATACACAGCAGGAGGCAATAAAAGCCCCAGTGCTACATGGGAGAAGCCACACAGGTTCACATACTGATGACACAACTGCTATCCATGAGGGGGGGTGATTGCTTAGTGCATAAGGGGATGTTCACACAGTGTTTTTGGATACGTTTTTAGATGTGTGTTTGGATCCATGTTTCAGACCCTAAACGGACCCAAACACGCAGAACAATGTGCAGTGTGATTTACATTGCTTTCAATGTAAAACACGCAGCAGCATTCAGACGAGTGATCACCGATGCGTGTTTTACATGCGTCTTTCTGATGCGTCTTTCGTATCCGTTCAAAGAATTCACATGTCAATTCTTGATCTGTTTGACAAAGCAGACGCCCTATTTAAGACTATAGGGTGCGATCTTGCTGCAGCCAGAACACACCCAAACATGTACCACACTTTGGGTGCATGTTGGATACGTTTCACGCAGCGCTTTCGGATGCGTTTTTCGGATGGAAAATATATCCAAAAACACCATGTGAACATACCCTTATTTTGAAATAAACCAATTACCGTGTCAGAGAAAGGAAAACACATAAGGGTTTTGACACAGCGTCTTTTGGTCAATTCTTGATCCGTTTGTCGCAGCAGGCACCCTATTTAAAGCTATAGGGTACATTTCTGCTACAGCCAAAACACATCCAAACATTCACCTGTATAGATAACACAGGATCCACCATTCACAATAGGAGATGTCACAGCTCCTCCTCCCTGCACACTGACTTCTTCCCAGGTCACAGAGCCTAGAAAACTCTCCTTCAGAAGTCAATGGGTCTACTCCTGTTCACTGGCTCCTATGTCCATGTAGCTTCTGTAAAGCATCTCTCTAAATGCTGTTAAAAGCAGCTCAGGCAAGATGGCCGCCCCATAATCATATACAGACAACAGAAACAAAACAAATCTACAATCAGGAAATAAAAACAGCTAAGAAGAAAAGAATACGTATCAGAATCTTGTTTAAGTTATTAAAAAATTAGCGATAGATTCCTTTTCAAAGTATAAATAATAGCGCCATATATCAGGGAACCCACATAGTACTGCTAGAGAACAGAAGGCCACCAACTACTTGTTCCCTACAAAAAGAAACAAAATACTTGCATCTGAGTGGGGCCCCCTCTAACTCTGGGGAGCATAGCAGTCGCTATGGCTATAGATATGCCCATGGCACCACTAATAGGTTGAAAGCCACCATGGTGCACCACATGTAACCATATGTCTTGCATCCTATGTGCGATTGTAATATTAGCAATCTCCCCCCTCATGGATAGTAGGTGTGTGAGTGGTTGTTTATCAGTATTTTTGTGCATGAGCAATCTCCCCTGTATGGTTTTCTGCACAGCTCTTCTCCCCTTCTCTGATGCCGGCTTATAAGGAGTTATGAGCTGGACGCAGACCGGAATGGAAAAACCCCTTTAATTATCATTATTGCAAGGTCCTTATGTATGAAAACTGTCTAGCAGTAAGGCTATGTTCACATGGCAGTAATTGCCGGCCCCATAGACATTCATTATTCTCGGCACGTATACGCTGTGAATAATTGACATGTCACTTCTCTCCCTGCTCGCCATATTTTGCGAGCAGCGAGAGGAGACGGAATCCATAGTTCTCTATGAGAACTGTGGATTACCGTAATGACTAGGACGTATCTCGCCCGTTTTTGAGCGCAGTACAGCGCGAAATACGGGGCGAGATACATCCCATTTTAAGCCGTTTGAACAGACTGTCTTTGTTACCCATTTAAAACCAAATCAGGCCCTACCCAAACCAATTTAGAGTTAAGCTTTCATTTTTCCAGAGCACAAAACGAAATGAAAACTGAGCCCGATTGGTTTTATGGCTCTGATTCGTCGCTTTGGGGTTGATTGGTTGCTATAGCTTGATTTGGGTTTCATGGGCAACAAAGACAGTCTTCCCGCTAGAAGTTTTAAAAAAAGGCCCCAAATTTCCGTTTGAATACATACATTGGGAGGGTCTGTAAAACCCCCTTCTTCTCTAGTGTCCTCCCAGTCAGTACAGACAGGCACATAAGGCAAAATATGGAACGTCCCATTTAATAATCTTTGAATTTTTAGGAAGGTGAAAAGGGCTCTTTCTTTGGGGAAAAACGCTTTTAAATTTTAAAAAAAAAAAAAGGTAAATTGACATTGAATGGGTTCTGTAAACCGGGCTTTAAAAAAATGTCCACCCTTCTATTTCTTTTCATACCGTCAAGATAATTGTTAAACTCACCAAACACAGAGATGTCCACATTGATGTACGCCACAGTTCTGTCCCTTAATTTGCTGTAGTAATCCTTCAATTTAAAAGATAATCATCATCAAGAAATATTCAATTATGGTAAAATGCTAAAGCCTCACATAACAAAAAGTTTACTGAAAAGTAACACAACTTTTCTAACATACGGTGCTTTGCGGTTCAACTTTTCACCATATTCAAGATCTCTGCTTGCTGTCAGGGAATGGAAACATTCAGAGGCAGAGAACCACATCCTCACTCTGGGCTGCTCTTCTAGCCTAAGGTTTTGTTTCAGAGTTGGTGACATATTGTAACTTGGAAACAATATTTGTCTGCACATCCAAAAGGTTTTTTGAAAAAAAATTTGCACAGGGCCCAAAATGGGTGCAGCAAAATACAAGCAATCCAATATCAGCGCACTACTAGCACAAAAAAAATCAATAAAAAGGCCCCACTAGGAACTTTAGAAAAAGATTTCTGCTACTTTGAATATGAAAATTTGAGGTTCTTAGTGTACATTTTTGAAAAAAACTTAAAAACCCCCACCCCAATGGAAAAGGCGCCCTCAATAGGGGAGGGGAACCTATGTATATTTTACCTCTCTTGGTGCCTGTTCAGCCTCCACTTTTCAGGGAAAAGTAGTTTCCCAGCTACAAGCTCTCCCCCAAATTGATTTTAAAATCAATGCAAAAAAATACCTTTAGCTAAAAAATTTTTTTTGACATAAAAAAATGACTGAAAGGGACAAGGGGGTATAAAAAATATGGCAAAGGTTCCCACTGTATTGAGGGCCCTTTCGATTAATGGTTATTACAGTTTTTTTTCAAAATGTACCTAAGAAACCTAAATTTTCCTGTATTCAAAGTAAGAAAAGCTTTTCTATAGTTTCTTTGATTATGATTGCTTTTAGTGAAATAGTGTGCTGCTGATATTGGATCGGGCTTGTATTTCGCTGCCACACCAGTGTGCACCTATACAAATTTTTTTCAAAAATTTTTTTGGATGTGCAGATCTAACATTGTTTTTTACACTGTTTATATGGGGGAGTTTCTGCCCCATTTTGGCTTTTGCACTCCGCCCACCTGCACAGGCTTTTAAATCAATGCAGAATACCTTGTAGCTAGAATATATTTTCCCTGAAATGTGGAGGTCTGAACAGGGACCAAGGTAATAAATGGCGAAGGTTCCCACCTGTATTGAGGTCACCTTGTTGATTGGCAGGTGGGCTTATTACAGTTTTTATCAATAATGCAAACTAAGAACCTCCAATTTTCATGTATTCAAAGTAGCATAAATTTTTTCTAATAGTTCCTATGTGCCTTTTGATTGCTTTTTAGTGCTAGTAGTGTGCTGCTGATATTGGATTGTGCATAGATGAACTTGGAGTCCAGAAATGAGAGTTGTGCTACTTCTGCATTTATCTTAGGGCGGTTTCACAGTACGTTTTTGGATGTATTTTTTCACAGATGTATACAGTATTAAACTGCCTTTATTGCTATGCATTTCTGCCAAAAAAGCAACAAAAAT
This sequence comes from Phyllomedusa bahiana, assembly GCA_025379985.1. NCBI lineage: Eukaryota > Metazoa > Chordata > Amphibia > Anura > Hylidae > Phyllomedusa > Phyllomedusa bahiana. The sequence continues at coordinate 38,971 of JAODAL010007960.1, read as the reverse complement.
GCACTGAGTGAAAGCACGCTTACAGAGGATTTCCTAGACTAAAACAGTGTAACAAACCGTCAGCTGTGTGCAGAAATAGATCAGGATGGATTTACAACCTCTGAATAAAAAAAAAAAAAATGGTAATAAGTTTGAATGCAATTTATATTACAAAGTTGCAGAACCTTTATTATCTGTTTTTAGATGATTACTTCCTTTGCACCATACCTTTACAATGCTGGATGCCAGCTCTTAAAGGGGTATGTCCATGTCAATTTATTGATCAATAAAACAAGTGTTTCGCTAAATAATTTGCAATAAAAATAATGTACCATTTTTCTTCTTTACTTAGTTCATTCCTATCATAGCTTAAGGCTCATTGTCATTAAAGTCAACCATTGTTACACAGATGGCAACGTCTGCACAGATATATGTTGAGTTCCCATAGCTGGGCACTCTAGAATGTGGATGTTCAAGCACAATCCCTCTGAGCCTGGCTACCACACTGAGCATTCATTTCTCAGTACACAAGTGCTCTAGGAGATAAGCACAAGACCTGGAGCACTTCACCAATCTCTGTACCAACTATTCAAAGGGTTTTCTCACTATATTGATTGCCTTTTAACATGTAGGGAAAGGTAAATGAAGACTATTACCAAATACATTGCTGTTCTGATTTTGCTTTGTTCAGGAGATAATGGAGATTTTATCTACTGCTAGTGTACACAAGTTTCTCTTGGTTACCAACCATATCTTTCTGCGCTCTCTCTTATCTCTCATTGTTCCAAGCTGCCTGCAACCATGGTGAGTCACTCCTTGCTGAGTCTTATCTCTAGCACAGGAGCTTGTTTACCTAAGTTAGCGACCAGTTTTAAGCCTTAGAGCTCTGTAGCCTTGTACAGTGCTATTTACAAACCTCCAGCAGTCCTGTCACCCTAATAGAATTAGCTATTGCAGATAGCAACTGGTGCAGTGGCAGGAACAGCAATAGAAACGGTACTAGGAACACACAGGGTTAACACGGGGTTAACGCAAGTAATGCAGCAGCACTACAGCCAACAGGGTTCAAGCTCTATGAGGAACATCAACAAACTGTCACTGAGGCAGGAAGTTCCTTAAATGCATGGAGGTCGCAGGTCACAGGCCAGGTAATTGGGACACTATCCCTTTAATTTACAGAAGACTACTGCATCTGTGTGCAGAGGAAGCCACAGGTGATGGCTGCACACAGGATCTTGGGCCGGAGCAGGAGCGAGGACAGGTGAGCATGACTTGCCATCGGTCCTATAGGTTCTTAGAAATAAACCCAACTGGTAAATGATTGGCTTCAAAGTAACCTTAAAATGAGGAAGGGATGTTCTGGTGAACCTTTGAAGCCAATTATTACATCAGAGCCTGAGTCCATAAGAACATTCTCTAGTACTCTGGTGGGTTAATCGAGTCCTTACTACAATGCAGATGCCTCAAATTCCTAATGATTATAATAATCCTCTCTATAACCAGGGCCAGAACGATGGGTAGGTGAAGGAGTAAGCATGGAGTGAGCTAAATTTCCTTTGGGGGGCTCTATACACCTTATTGGCCTTGGGCACCAAAATACCTTGTCCCAGTCCTGTCTATAACCCATTGTAATTGGGCAAGAATATAACGCCATCAACATTACCTCCGCAAACTCAGTTGAGCCAACCAGTCCAAACTCTTCTGCTCCCCAGCTGCCAAAAATAATGGATCTACGAGGACGCCATTCACCTAAAATATTGTGCAATATCAGCATCATTGTCTAGAATTAGAAGTCGGGAGATATTGAGTGTGAATTGGAAGAACCATACCACTTTTAAGCTTAGTGCCCAAAATTCTGGTTATCTCCAGCATCACTGCAGTCCCACTGCTTGGGTCGATGGCTCCATGTACCCAACTATCTCTGTGGTTGCCATATATAATGTACCTGTCTAGATATATAAGTGATCGTCAGAGCAGAACTGAGGGTAATAACTAATATGAAACAACAAAATGCTTCCCACGTGTGTAAATTATAGGAATAGAAAAATAAATCCAAACAATAGAAAAAATACCTTTAAAACTCCTACACTGTAAACCATTTAAAGTCCCGCTATATATACAGGTGAAGTCAAAAAAAAAAAAATACAGCTTTATTTTGGGAATAGTCTACCAAAACAGCCCAAGGTTTGGGGCTAATGGCACTGAATAATGAATCAACTACCCCCAAAAGGGAAAATGAAAAAATATACTCAAAAGACCAACCAAAGTCAAAGGTTTAAAAAAAAAGTGCCAATACTTAAATGCGCCATTTAACCCGAACTGGTAACTACGGTCAAAAGGGGGATGAAAACCCAAGCGCCAGAGTAGATAATACTCTAAATTAACCCCAAAAAAAGTTTCATCCCATTCCCGGGGGTTCCTCGTGGGTCAAAAAGATCAAACAAATAAAATCCATCTGAATCTCCCGTCTATTCTATCACAGGATTCCCTGGAGGTCTCAAAAGGAGTTGGTTATCTCCAAATGATGGGGGAAATCACATGGTTATTGAGTATACAGGTCCCACCCCCTGTAGGGGTTAATTACGGGTCGCCCTATCGGGGGGTGTCTCCGTTTTTGGGGGTATTTATGGTTTAGGTGGTAGACTTGGTTACCCCTTCTATGATGTGTCCGATATATATTTTAATTGAGTGTTATTAATAACTAATATGTCATAGACATAAGACTACTGGGCCCGGTGGTTAATCTTTTAGCTTCAGAATCCGTATATCATAGGCACCCATTGACTTTTATCAGGTTGTTGCATAGTATACACTTTTATTGCGTCATTTCCACATCATGATAATCTCACCTGGCTCTACGGCTCCTTTGATGATCCCCATTACATTTGCTGAAGATCGTATTGTTCGCGTGTTGTAAACATTAACTTGGACATCACTAAAATAGAAGTTCATAGGTGATGGGTGCATTATATCCTGATTGTGTAACAAGTTTTTTTAACCTCAAAGAAACACAATAATAAAGTGATTACCTATTACTAGGATAAGCCATTACATTATGCTCATGTGTAGCTGACCTCTAGGAACCCCACCAATCCTGAAAACTTCTAAGGGGCTAGGCTGTAGTTCAGGATGAGTGGGGGTTTTACTTGAACTTTCGCAGTCATAAAGTAAGGGTATATCCTAGCAATATTACACCACTTTATAGGATTAGAAAACCACTTTAAAGGCGTTGTCTAACTACAAAGATTAGCTTTCAACATGAAGGGAACACTAAATGAAGACGTTTTCCAAATATATTGCTTTGTTCATCTTTTTTTGTTAAGGAGCTACAAGTGATTTTATCACCTTCTGAACTCTGTCTGGTTCCCCAAGTGACGGAACTGTGTGCTCCTTCTCCCCTGCTGTTTGCTCTATCTGATAGCAGGGAGTGAAGTCATCACACAGGTCCTGCCAGTGTGAGAGCTTGTGTGTTATCTGATCTTTCAGACAAAAGACAGTAATTACTCTACAGTTAACATTAGCTCAGAAGCTTCTCCAGACCTCAGAAGGTAATTTATTTAATCTAGACAAATAAACAGTGAAGTCTGAATACAGGAAGCTCATATGCTAATTACAGACAGCTTGACCAGGAAGTGACAGAGCAATGCAGCATTATTTCATTCATGCATCCTATGAAACTTTCAGATGAGACAACCCCTTTAATGCCACTTTGTAAAGGAAATAGGCTCAGTGCTAGTGCTCAGTGTGAATGATTGGGCATTTGCAATGGTTACACATGTTTCAATAGCAATACATTGCCTCTAGATATCACCATTGTGAAACATAAAATCTGGCAGAAAGTTTGTCCGACTTTCTGTTTGATTACTCATTGCTGTTATTTTCCGAGTTTCAAAACTGAAATAATACCTCCCCAAAAATGAAATTCTCATAGTTTCAGACCCATATAAAGAACCGGTGCAGATCTCTCCTTCTTCCTAATATACTTCTAGTGGAGCTGCAGTCCAGTCCTAAAAACCTACATTACACTTACCAATTGTTCTTTTTCCCTTTTCTACTCTAACAATACAGAGAGAATGCATGTTTAATTCAATTCAATACCAATGCTGCTGTGATCACAGACAGCTTATAAATCATAGCGTGGTCAACATATTAATGATATTTTAGCTAGATCACTCTCTCTCAGCAATGAAGAAGTAAAGTGAGTAAACTGAGTAAAGGAAAGTGAAGTAAGTCTCCCCCTACACAGAAGAAAGATGAACCAGCAAAAAGTACTATACAGAATGTGGAATAAAAAAGCAGCAAAAAGGTATTTGACAAAACTAAAGAGACATATCCAGAAAATAAATATACAAGAGCATTGAACGCATCAAATGCAGTACACCTGCTGACGCCTTTGCTATGAGTAAAGATCGTAGATCCGAAGCGCATCAGCAGCTGTTCTGCATTTGATGCGTTCAATGCTCTTGTATATTTATTTTCTGGATATGTCTTTTTAGTTTTGTCAAATACATTTTTGCTACTTTTTTATCCCACATTCTATATAAAACTTTTTGTGGTTTCATCTTTCTTCTGTTTTGTGGACAATTTTTCAAACGATTTCCAACGGAACGCAGGGACCAAGCAGATTTACTCAGATGAGCTGCTTGGCTTTTTTCCATTTGAACTTTGTCTCCCCCTACACTGCCTGATATTAAAATGATTGAATATTGAATAATAGGCCTGCTTTTATTAGAAGTACGTGCTGGCCAGTTCTCCGTCCCGGCCCTCATTCACCCTCCTTTTCCCCGGCGTGAACACTGCGACCGGAAAAAGAAGTGACATGTCACTTTCTGCCGGGGAATATGCTCTAAAATCAAAGCACTTACTGAGTGCTATGATTTTACCCTATTTGTGGGGCGTACTTTAGGCATGTTGCAGCTCAATTACGCCCCAAAGTACGCCTCGAAAATACACTGTGTGAACAATAAGTAAAGACAATAAGTATCAAAGGACATAGAACACCCACTTTTTTATTCAAGTTTTGAAACTTGAATTCACAAAGTGAGACACAGAGAGGTTCTTAGGATTTCCAATGGTATTTTAATTTTGTTGTGGAGACATAGTGAATTACTGGAATGATGCTTCAATTGCATTGTTACCCCTGGAAATGGATGAGTATTCTGGTCAAACCATTTCTCTAATGCCACAAGTAATTTCAGGGCCCCCTACAACTGAAGCATCTGGGCTCCCTGCCCGTTACTAGTTTCTATGTTGTTCCATGTCAGCGGGCGCCTTCTTTATCAAATTTGATCAGGGCCTCTGATAGGAATGCGACGAAAGTGTCTTAAAGGGGTTTTGCCTCGATCTCATTTCATACCTTCTGCATCCAGCTCTTCAGCTCTGTGTGCTCAGAAGGGGTCGTGTGTGATTTGTTTGAATTGCATATCATGTGACCCAGGAGGATGACATCACCAGGCCTTTCCTCGCTGTAGTCAAAGAAAGGTCTGTTTATGTAAAGCATTGTGAGTAGCTGAGAGGTAAAGTTTTTGCCTCCAGGAACAAAGGTCATAGGTTCAAATCCCTGCAGGAACCAAACCTGTGGATTTCTTTCTCTTTTTCAATGCACAGACCTCATTGAGGTTTCTTTTTTTATTTATTTGCACTGTTTGACTAATTACTAAGGCGTACAGAGGACGGGAGTAGAATGACAGCACCTGGGGTTTGAACACTCAGTAGTTGCCAGAGAGGAGTGCTAATGACTGAGCATGTCTGACCAGGACTGAGGAGCTCTCATCACTGGTCGTATCCCCTGGAGATGAGCTGTAAACAATGGATCACTAAAGGAGCAGCTAAGACAAAAACAGTGCAGAATTTTTAATAATAATGAATGGTGAAAATGTTTATTTCATTTGCAAGCTTCTCATGTCAATTTTACTTTGTGGCAAACCCACCTTTAAGCATGCCTACTAGCTGACTAGGTATTATTGCTGTAGTAAACTGCTAGGAAATTAATTAATCAGTACAAGTGACCCATTAACATGATGGGGGACCGTAAGGTCCTCTACAGTTAATGGGAGGTGTCTGGGACAGGAGAATAGTCTCCAAAAAAATGGTAATCTCGCAAGAGAACAGAGAGTGACTTTTGATCACTATATTTACCATTTTGCCATAGGCAAACTTAAACTCTATCAGTTCTCAAGCTATAAAGCACTAAAACGTAACTTTTTTTTATGTATAACACTTAACCTCTATACACACTATTTAAAAACCTGATTTCTAACCTCTCAATTTATCCCTTTCTACTTCTAAAGGAATAACTCCTTTTCTATTATCAAGTCTGGCGGAACACCACCTATTAACAGGAAAACCTTATATATACAGTAATTTACTAACTCCAGTAAGGGATCCCAAGCATCCTACTTGGGCAGTCATCCATAATCTAATGGACATAAAACATATAAGGTTTCCTTGTGATACCCCCTGCAGCGGGTGACACTTGTAGAAAGAGGTGAGAAATCACAATTTAAAATGTCATGCCTGACCTCCCCAACATGTTTCACCAGCTAACCTGGCTTCATCAGGGGTTAGAGGTCCGGTCCCATGTGGTCTAAGCTCATTTCCTTTTATATCATGTTAGGTACACACCCTATTCAGGTGCTCACCAATTAGCCACCAGATAATCAACAATACCCATTCCCCCTTCTATTCTCCTGCACGCACACTGATACTATGTGATGCTGCTGCTGCTGCCACTATGTTCTTATAAACAACATTCCTCAGACAAGTTCACCATCTCCAAAAAAAAAAAAAAAAGAGGATTCCCACAGGCCAATTTCTTAGGGCTCGTAGGAATTGCTCTACTTTAGAGGCCTTCAATGAAGAATGTATAAAGTTAAATGCACGTTTTCAGGCAAGGGGTTATCCTAAGAAATGTTTGAGGAAGGCGTTTAATAGGGCTGTGACTAGTGACAGAGGACAGTTATTAACCCCTTAACAACCTTGGGCGTATCAGTACGTCCCAGGGCCGCTAAGGGGCTGTGCAGGGGGATCGCTCCGCGACCCCCCCGCACAGCCGCCGGGTGTTAGCGTCAAATCGCCGCTAACACCCGGCAGTAACAGTGCCGGCAGGTGGCTCCGCCCGCTGGTGCTGTTTTACCCATCAGGCGCCGCGGCAAAGATGGCCGCCGCGTCTGAATTAATGCCGATCGGTGCCGCACACCGACCGGTGCGGTGATCGGCATAAGCGCAGCTATGCTGCGCCGATCGATCACCGGGCAATGTGGTGGGGAGCCTTGTGAAGGCTCCCGTCACTTACCCTGGCCGGTTTGCCCCACTTCCGTCCGCAGACAGGAAGTGGGGAAACCGCCATCTTTGTACACCCTAATGCATTGCCTATGCAATGCATTAGGTTGTATTAACAATCGCGCCACCTAGTGGTCAAGTACCACAGGTGGCCTCAATGTTACAGTAAAAAAAAAAAAAAATAAAGTTTTAAAGTACAAAAAAAAAAAGTATTAAAAGTTCAAATCACCCCCCCTTTCCCCATTTTACAAATAAAATCATTAAAATAATAAAAAAGTTACACATTGGTATCGCCGCGTCCGAAAAAGTCTGATCTATAAAAATATAACATCATTTATCCCATACGCTGAACACCGTAGAAGAAAAAAATTCCAAATGCCAAAATTGCGTTTTTTGGTCATTTTACGTCAATCAAAAAGTGGAATAAAAATGATCAAAAAAGTCGCATGCATTCCAAACTGCTAGCAATAAAAAGTACACTTCACTCCGCAGAAAATGCCCCCTCACTGATGTCCTCAGGTGTTAGTACAAAAAAGTTATTGGTCGCACAAAATGGCGCAGCGGTGCAAATTTCAAAGGTAGAAAATGTTTGGAATTTTTTTATGGTACCAAAACATAACGGAAACCCTACATGTTTGGTATTGCTGGATGCATAACAACCTGAAGAATACAGATAACACATTATATTTACCGAAGATTGAACGCCGTAAAAGTAAAACCCCCGCAAACATGGCGAAAATACATTTTTTTTCACAATTTGTCCCACTTGGAATTTTTTTGCGGTTTCCCAGTATATTCTATAGTATAGTGAATAACACCATTAGAAAGTACATCTTGTCCCGCAAAATAAAAGCCCTCATGTGTCTATATAGGTGGAAAAATAAAGAAGTTATGGCTTTCAGAAGACGAGGAGGGAAAAACGAATGTGTCACCCAAAAAAAACGCCGGGTCCTTAAGGGGTTAATCAGGAAAAAGAAGGAAAAAACTGATTTAATTCGTTGCATAGGTACCTTTGATAAGAGAGCCAATGAAATGAGAAGTATACTTAGAAAACATTGGCACATTCTGAGGGCAGATCCAGTATTCTCTGAGGTGATTCTAAATACCCTAGTGTCACTTATAGAAGAGGAAGAAATCTTAGGGATGAATTTGTACATAGTCATTTTGAGGGAGATGGCAAAAAAACATGGTTGCAGTCTCCGGTGGTAGGCTCATATCCCTGTGGCAACTGTTCATTCTGTCCATTTATATGGGAAACTAAAGACTTTGTTAATCCCATTGATAAGAGAAGATTTGAGATAAGACAATTCATCAATAGTGTTGAGCGATTATTATCGACAAAGTTGAAATCGGCACGGTTTTTATGTTGGTCGGATTTTTTCGATCATGCGATAATTTAGGTGAAAACCTAATCATAATCTTAATTAATATCGCGCCATTTTCAGCGCTTCCTGTAATTTTGGCGGCCAGCAAATCAGCTTAGAGAATGAGCATTTGTGGATGTGTGTGCGAGTATGATGGGGGTTTTTTGGGTTGCGTTTGGTGGAAAAATAATGCCCTGGTTTTACATAGAACACCCCTTCCCTGTTCGCCTAGTGTTTTAGTGTGTCTCATAAGAAAAGGTGTGGCTTGGTCTCTGTAAAAACAGCTCAGCGAAACTGTTCTTTTTGTTCAAAAGCAGCTATGCTTTTAGCTGTGAAATTAGAACTTGGGTTTAATTAGGTTTTGAGATTTTAGTAACTCAGGTGAAAATTTTAAAAAAGGAGCATTAGGTGTACAGTCGCGGGGGGAGGGGGGGGCGGGGGGCTGGGGCAAAACACAAACGGAAGACAGGCTCTTTAAAGGAGAGTGGATATTGTGCAGCCGATTTTTGTTTAGACCCGCTTTTGAATGGGTTTTTATTAACAGTTTGCTGGTGAAATATTACTTGTATGTGTGCAGCTGAACTTATTTGGAACAGATCTTTTTAGTAACTGCAGGGTATTTGATGGGCAAAACTCAACTTTTTTTATCCGATACATTTCGATGGTGTTTTTTTCCTTTGGCACAGTCCAGCTTTGTTCATTGAGGCACCTTGCACTTAAATTTCAATACAGCAGTTATGTAGTCACCCCCGTTGTATTTGATAGGTGCAAAAAATACCTTATTTTTCCCGTAAGGTGATAGGTTTGTTTTTTTCACTTTGGCGAGTCCAGCTTTGTTCATTGAGGCACCTTGCACTTAATTTGAATACAGCAATTTTTAGTCCCCACCGTTGTTTGATAGGTGCAAAAAATACCTTTTTATCCTTTTAATCATTTCAGATAGGTGTTTTTTCCAAATTTTGGGAGTCCAGCTTTTTTCTTTTGAGGCACCTTTGCATTAAATTTGAATACAGCAATTTTGTGTCACCCCGCTGTATTTGTTTTAGATGCAAAAAATCCCTTATATTATTTGTTACATTTAGATTGGTTTTTTTTTCACTTTGGCGCAGTCCAGTTTGTTCATTGAGGAAATTGACTTAAATTTGTACAGCAATTTTGTGGGTCACCGTCGTTGTATTTGATAGGTGCAAAAATACCTTTATTGCCGTATACATTTCAGATAGGTGTTTTTTTCATTTGGCGCAATCCAGCTTTGTCTTGAGGCACCTTGCATTTAAAAATTTGGGGAATACAGCAATTTTGAAGTCACACCGGTTTATTTGAAGGTGCAAAAAATCCCTTATTTTCGTTTTACATTTGGGTAGGTGTTTTTTTCACTTTGGCACAGTCCAGCTTTGTTCATTGAGGCCCCTTGCATTTTTTTTGAATACAGCAATTTTGTAGTCACCGCCGTTTTTTGATGGGTCCCCAAAAAAACCTTATATTTGTTTACATTTGATAGGTTTTTTTTTCAATTTGGCGCAGTCCAGCTTTGTTATTGAGGCACCTTGAAATTAAAAATTGAATAAGCAATTTTGTAGTCCCGCGGTTTATTTAAAAGGTGAAAAAAATACCTTTATATTATCTTTTTATACATTTCAGATAGGTGTTTTTTTTCCTTTGGGCGTCCGCTTTGTTCATTGGGGGACCTTGCACTTAAATTTGAATAAGCAATTTTGTAGCACCGTCTTGTTTTTGAAGGTGCAAAAAATACCTTATATTACCATATACATTTCAGATAGGGTTTTTTTCACTTTGGCGCAATCAGCTTTGTTCATTGAGGCACTTGCATTTAAAATTTTGAATACACAATTTTGTAGCCCGCCGGTTTATTTGTAGGTGCAAAAATACCTTATATTATCCGTTTACTTTTAGATAGGTGTTTTTTTCACTTTGCGCAGCCCAGTTTTGTTCTTGAGGCCCTTGACTTAATTTGAATACGCAATTTTTTTGCACCGCCGTTTATTTGATAGGTGAAAAAAAATCCTTATATTTCCTTATACATTTCAGTAGGTTTTTTTTTTAACTTTGGCGGGCCAGCTTTTTTCATGGGGCACCTTGATTTAAAATTTGAATCAGAAATTTTTGTAGTCACCGGGTGTTTTGATAGGTGAAAAAAAAATACTTTTATTATCCAATTTTTTTTTAAATAGCTGTAGCATTTGGGTGGGCCCTAGTTTTTTCAAATAGCCACGTTGTACCCACAATTTCACCCTTGAAATTTGAATAGTTTTATTGGACTTGTTAAATTTATTTTGGCGAAGTAGCGCATTGTTGATTTTTTGTTGAAAACTTCAATTCCTAGTCCTACGGGCATTGTAAATCCCTGGGACTGAAGGAGAACTGTTGTTTTGTCTTACGGTTCTTCCACCAGCCCGCATTTCAAGGTATTCGCAAGAACTTTTCGTTTTAATCCTATTTGGGCTGTAGGAAATTAGAGGGATTTAAGAATACTGTGATTTACCGTCTTTTAATAAGGGACGTTCCAAAAATTTCCATACTCTCAAATTTTTTTTTTTTTGAAAAGGGAAAGCGAAATGCAGGTTGAAAAGCGACCCAAAGAGGGGAGTGGACAGGAGGTGGGTATGAGAGAAGGTGCTCTTCAGGTGGGGACAAAACAAAACCAGTGGATGTTGGTTGCAGGACCGTCAGGCTGTCATCGCTGGGGCAAGGGGGCCCGTAAAAAAAAAATTCTCATAAAAAAAAAAAGAAAAAAAAAGCGTCGCCCAAACTGTTCTTCGTGGTTAATAAAAACCCGCATCCAGCAGTCTTACCTTCGTCCCCCCAGTCACGGCCCCAAATGTGTCATCGCAATCCTCAGATCCCTCCAAATGAAACGAAAGGGAGCCCAAATGTCAACTGTTACCCCCCCACTGTGGTAATCCATTTTTGAAGAATTCTTTGATGATAAAATGCGGTTGGGGGAGAGGGATTTAAAGATCAAGAGGCAAAAAAGGATGATTTGTTGCTTGAGCCCAGTTTCTGTGCCCTCAGGGAGGAGAAAGGAAACGGGGCAAAACGGGAAAAAATCCCGGGGAGTCGGCAAAACCTTGCAGTCCTTTGTTGTAACCCCCAGCTCCCGGATGCAGAATGTCAGGGCGACCAAATCCCCTGTGTTATGATGATGATGAGACATTTCGGATCCAACGTGGTCTTTCAGCAGAATTTGCTTTCGAGGTTCATCATGAAAAAAAGGAGGAAGACGATGGGGTAGTGTCAGTAGGGTCCCCCCTCAAAAAGGGAGGGGGGTCGCAAAGTCCCTGATATGATTCCGCCGAGGTCAGCGCAAACCCCCCTCCGCTTATCGCGTCAAAAAGGTCAGGCCCCTTTAGCCTGGGCCTACTTGAGCAAGCCTCTGTTTTCCCCCGCGATTCATTGCGCCTTTGCCGTAAGATAAGTAGAGGAAGAAAACTTAGGGGTTTAACCCACCCAAATGTTAGTCAAATGCAGCGAATGCATGAGTTGAAATGGGGGCAACACTTGGGCCAAAAAGGCCCACCCTGCCGGGCTTCAAAAACTGTCAACCCTCTGTCCCCCCTTCCTCCTCCTCGCCCCCCCAAAGGTTCCTCAGTTTCCCCTCTTCTCAGAGTATAATCGGGTAGCCGGCTAAGCCTCCACCGTCGCCCAATATCCCCCGCACCCCAGGACCCCTTCTACCCCCTTTCCCTTTGCCAGTTTTGACGACAGCCGCCGTCACGGCCAGTTTTAAGCAGCCTTTCGTTTCCCGGTTTGGGGCAGAAGAAAAAAACTTTACCCAACCTCCCAAAGCAAAAGCCTGAATTTTCGGGTTGCCGGGTTTTTGGGCCTTGGAAATGTTGCCTTTCTGTTGGTGGGGCCGAGTGTTGATCACATCATGGCCCTTTTCTGCCCCCCTACCCGATGCGAGCAGGCATTTCTTTTCCAGAAAAACCGTCCTGCCTGGCCCGCACATGTCATCTAAAATTTCAAGGGTTTTTGATCTGTGTCCGGAAAAGTCCCTTTTTCCCCGACAATGGACAGAAGCACGGCCCAAGGCCCCTTAACTCTGTAACAGCTCACGGGTGAGCTGGGTGGTGTCTCTGGGGGGTTTACGGTGGGGTCTCGGCTTGGGCCGCTCTTCAAAACCCCCAGGGTTTGGGGCAGGGTTCTTCCCCCAGGTCCCCTTTGGGGGCATCCGGGCCCGAGGAAAAAGGCCGTGTTGAAATTAATCTGTTTGGAGACCGTTTTTCCCCACAGGCCGGAGCTGTGGACGGCTTCCGAACGAGACCAAAACGCTGGGTGGGTGACAAGAACCCTTTTGCCAGGCAAGGTGGTGGGATAATGGGGAAAATTTCGGGCCCCCTTTTAAAACGGTAGTGGAGAATCCCCTTCCCGGCACATGGGCAACCTTTGTCCAGAAATTTCTAAAGGTACCGGGGGCTGGGGTGCCTGTGAGGAAGGTCGGGTTTTGAGTTTGCATTCCGCCCTTTTGCACCCGCTTGTCCGCCTGGTGCGTTTTGCAGGTTAGCCGGCCTCCCCCTCAAAGTTCATTGTTGCGTGGCAACCGCTGGGAAATTCCCCCCTCCACATTTCTCCCGCGTTGTGGGGCAGCGCAATGCCATTTCGCAGTACGAAGTGACCATGGCCTGAAAAGAGCGGTGGGTCGGGGGTTGAGCTCCCACCAGCGACGGAGGAGGAGATGGACCAGTGCGGGCACGGAGCCCCTCTCTCCGTGAATCCCAAGGGCCCCAGTTTCTCAATTTTATCGGTCTTATTAGGCAGTTTGTTCGGGGTCCAGGGGGTAGTGCAAGGCGGGGCATAGCTCCAGGGTTTATCATATGAGGAAGTAGGGTGTGTTGAAGCCGTCCCGAGGAAACGGAGGAGGGGGAGGGTTATTTCCCGGACACCGACGTTACCGTCCCCGCCTTGGAAAAAGGGTTGGCGCGAAATTTGAGGGGAGGAGGGAAAATGGGAAAACCGTTTGCTTTGTGCCCCTCGACCCCGAGGTTTGGGGAAAACAAGCTTCTCTCACTTGTGCTTGGATGCTCCCTTTCCCCAACATGATCTCGCCCTTTGGCATCAAAAAGAAAAAACAGTTACGGGTGGCCCCTCTCCTGGATCCCCCTTAAAAACAAAACTCGCACTTTCCCTTCCCCCACCCAAATAGAGGAAAATGCGGGGAAAAGGAGACCTTGTGATTGATCAAAATGGGAATCTGTTTATCTGCTTCTTTCTTAAAAAATCACGGTGGAAAAAACATCGCGACGTACATCAGTAGAGTGCCAAGTAGTGCAGCGGCAGCAGCAGCCAAGTGGGAGAAGCCCAATGGGGGACCCCTGGGAATCTTTATTTCCCCTCCCAAAAAATGCAAAAGCAGGGCACACATCAAAAAACACAAGACCCGTTAAGTATGGGGCACGCTATCTGGTCTCAACACCGATGTTTTGGGTGTGTTTCCCGGCCCAATCGCTTTTGGGATCCAAAAGGATGAATGGCCCCAGCTCGCTCGCCCTGCCCCTAGAGGGGTTTTCCTGCCGCAGCCAGGTCATATCTGAGCGGAACCCTTTGCACAGTGGGGGAGTCATTACAGACAAAAAGCATCTGGTTTCCCAGATAATGTGGATCGTTTGACTTTCATCAAAATGAATCAGGGAGGATCTCTGGTGTTGTGGTCCAATTGCCCAGGTCACGATTAGTTGCCCCTTTTACTATAATTTCCTCTTCAAAAGAAATGGTCCTCTTGAAAATTTTTTTTTTACAATGATCATTTCTTATTGCAAGTCTTATTTTCAGTTCCCAAAAATTATTTGTGGTTTTGCTGTGAGTAGACTGTAAAGCACCAAAGGGTTTTATAAAAAAAAACGTATTCCCTTTTTCACTTATCTTTAGAATTTTTCGCATTGTCAATGGTTTTGGGGTCATGGTGCTTTGGATACGCTTTTTCATGGCTTTGGGAAAAGAAAAAATGGTTCTAAGTGGCATTTCTCCCCCCACAATTTTAACATTGGCTGGAAGTATTTTTTAATTTTTTGGGGTCATGGGGGGTGTGGGTAAGCTTAATATGGTCCTTTGGAAAGAAAAAGTGGGTTCTAAGTGCCATTTCTCCCTCACAATTTTAACAGTGGCTGAGAAGTCATTTTTATTTTTTTGGGGCATGTGCTTTTAAATGCAGCAAAATCAGGTCTTTCTTAAAAAAAATGTGGTTTTTAAAGCCTTTGTTTTCACAATTTTCAAAATGGCTGAAGGGTTGTTTTGATTTTGGGGGGGTTTTTAGGTGAAAATTTTCAGCTATAACGGTCCCATTATTAAAAAAAATTTTTTTTTCTAAAATGACATTTGTTCTTCACAATTGTCAAAGTGGCTGAAGGGGTTTTTTTGAATTTTTAGGGGTGATAGTAAAGAAAACAGGGATACCTTTTTAGGCGAACTGAGTATTTTGTTGGGGGCTATATCATTAGCCTGAAAAAGGGACGCCTGATTTCTTCAAATATTTATACTTTCTATGGTAAACCCGTACAACATTAATACTTGAATTTTTTTGGGGGATTTTGCTGTGAAAAAGACTTATAAAAGGTCCTTTATAAAAAAATGTGGTTTCTAACAAAATTTTTTCTTAAAAAATTGTCAAAAGTGGTCAAGGGGGTGTGCTTCAAAAAAAGGAATGGTAGGACACTGTTAATGGACAATATTGCAAAATGACTTGTTTTTGCAATCTTTTAAAAGAGTTCAATCCCTGTAGTGAACAACCCTTTAAAACATTTAAAAAAAGAAAACAAAGATTTTTGGTGGGATTCCATTATTTTAAAAATGTGTTTTTAGAATTAAAAATCTAAAAAAGACATGCACAAAATGTGATACAAAATATCCTTGAAATTTTACAAGGGAGGTACAGGAAGATTGAACAGATGTAGGTTCCCCGGTTGTATGTCAATGTCCAGTTCAACTAAAATGGGGGTTGAAAGTCTCCCTTTTTTCCGGGGCTTTTTTAAAACTGGCGGTCATGAGGTTTGGGGCTATGCTGTGGCCCCGGAAAGGGATAGTTATGTCCAGTTCAACTAAAATGGTGGTTGAAAGAGTCCTTTTTCCGGCACTTTTTTAAATGTGGGGGTCATGGAGGTTTGGGGTTCATGCTGTGGCCCAGGACAGGTATAGTCAATGTCCAGTGAAACTAAAATGGTGGTTCAAAGACTCCTTTTTCTTGCACTTTTTAATCTGTGGGTCAGACAGGTTTAATGGTCATACTGTGGAACAGAACAGGTATAGTCAATGTCCAGTTCAACTAAAATGGTGGTTCAAAGACTCCTTTTTCTTGCACTTTTTAATCTGTGGGTCAGACAGGTTTAATGGTCATACTGTGGAACAGAACAGGTATAGTCAATGTCCAGTTCAACTAAAATGGTGGTTCAAAGACTCCTTTTTCTTGCACTTTTTAATCTGTGGGTCAGACAGGTTTAATGGTCATACTGTGGAACAGAACAGGTATAGTCTATGTCCAGTGAAACTAAAATGGTGGTTGAAAGACTCCTTTTTCCGGCACTTTTTAATTCTGTGGGTCATGCAGGTTCAGGGCTCATGCTGTGGCCAAGAACATGGATAATCAATGTCCAGTTTAAGTAAAATGGTGGTTCAAATCATACTGCCTTCTGGCACTTTTTAATTTGTGGGTCATGCAGGTTTAAGGGTCATGCTGTGGTGCAAGACAGGGATAGTGAATGGACTGTGACTTTTTTTCTGTGGCTTTTATAACCTAAGTGTGTTGCCAAAGATGTAGCACATATCCAGTTTACTGTTGTGCATGTTAATTCCAGCTTCTCCAGTCCTGTTTGGGTGTAAGAATGAAGGTGTTGTTCCTCTCCATAGACTTTAATGGTCATCGGCGATAATCTATTATCGACTATCGGAAATCGTCTTGATAATTGCCGATATCGACTATCGACCCGATGACGAGAGTCAACGTAATCGCTCATCACTAATCATCAACTGTAAAACCAGAGGGGTGATTTATGGGGCTATGTGTACTTGCCTCAACATCTATGTGGGGAAAAACCATACAGGAGTTTCTTCGTCGGATCTCGAAACATCTGAGTACTATTAAAACTAGAGATGACACCCCCCTAGAGAGACACATTTTGGAAGTACATAATGGTGAAATAGAGGTGCTTAAATTCTGGGGCATCTGTGTGAAAAAGCTGGGGGAAAGAAAGGGCGATCTGGATATAGTTTTATTACAGAAAGAGGCAAGATGGATACACAGACTCAATACATTGAACCCCAATGGCCTAAATGAAGGCTTTTCATTTTCAGCATTTATTTAATCTTGCTGATTCCCTATATAATTTTTGAAGAAACATAATATATGTGATTAAGTACGGTCAGTGTTACATAGCATGGTTGAATATATGACTATAGGAACACCAGAGTTCAGGTTTTTTTTTTTTTTCTCTCCTGCCCCCCCCCCCCCTGCCTCCACCTTGTCCCTCATTTTCCCTGTGTTTTGCAATGATGAAAGTTATTGATCACATGAGGCCACAGTTTCTATTTAACAAATTGGGATATATGTATATTGTTTCTGTGCATGAAGAGTTTATTAGCAACTGAATCATATAATATAAACACTTACGTTGCTATGACGAGACGCAGCTCGGGAGTAAATCTATTGATGCATACATCTATTTATGTATACATTTATTGTTTCTACTCACTGCGTAGATTTTGTACTAACTTCAAATACAATATATGCAATACATATGTATGCAAATATAATAGAGCATGAATGTACTAAGATTTTTGCATACTCCCATTGTAACCTAATGAATTAGGTAACTAGCCGTGACCTGTAAGAAAGAATATTTAATGGGGAAGGTGGGAGGTGAAGTTGCGGGAGGGGGGGGGCAGGCTAACCATAGGGCCTGTAGCTTTATTAAAATGAATATGTATATTAGATACAGAGGTGAAGTGGTTTATGGGAAGAGACTAAGACAATAGTGTACAGTACAATGGAGTATGTATTCCCAATGACTATGGATATTAGACATAGAGGAGAAAAGGTTCATGGGAAGTGATAAGGCTAGTAGTGTGCTGTAAAATGTAACACCTATTCTGCTTAGTCCGTTCTAGGTGAGCCACGCAGACGCAATAACATGAGAGAAATTGGACAGAAGTTCATCACAGTCAGGGCAGAAATGTCCATTGATACAGTACGCGGGCGCAGGCGGCCTGGTAATATAGGGCGCAAGCCCGCTATGGAGATGGTGAACTTGTCTGAGGAATGTTGTTATAAGAACATAGTGGCAGCGGCAGCAGCAGCACATAGTATCAGTATGTATGCAGGAGAGTAAAAGAGGGAATGGGTATTGTTGATTCTCTGGTGATTTTTTCCTCTTCTATAAGTGACACTAGGGTATTTAGAAATCACCTCAGAGAATACTGGATCTGCCTTCAGAATGTGCCAATGTCTTCTAAGTATAGCTCTCATTTCATTGGCTCTCTTATCAAAAGTACCTGTGCAACGAATTAAATCAGTTTTTTCCTTTTTCCTGATTAATAACTGTCCTCTGTCACTAGTCACAGCCCTATTAAACGCCTTCCTCAAACATTTCTTAGGATAACCCCTTGCCTGAAAACGTGCATTTAACTTTATACATTCTTCATTGAAGGCCTCTAAAGTAGAGCAATTCCTACGAGCCCTAAGAAATTGGCCTATGGGAATCCTCTTTTTTTTTTTTTGGAGATGGTGAACTTGTCTCAGGAATGTTGTTTATAAGAACATAGTGGCAGCGGCAGCAGCACATAGTATCAGTGTGCGTGCAGGAGAGCAAAAGGGGGAATGGGTATTGTTGATTCTCTGGTGGCTAATTGGTGAGCACCTGAATAGGGTGTGTACCTAACATGATATAAAAGGAAATGAGCTTAGACCACATGGGACCGGACCTCTAACCCCTGATGAAGCAGGTTAGCGGGTGAAACATGTTGGGGAGGTAGGCATGACATTTTAAATTGTGATTTCTCACCTCTGTCTACAAGTGTCACCCGCTGCAGAGGGTAACACAAGGAAACCTTATATTTTTTATGTCCATCAGATTATGGATGACTGCCCAAGTAGGATGCTTGGGATCCCTTACTGGAGTTAGTAAATTACTGTATATATAAGGTTTTCCTGTTAATAGGTGGTGTTCCGCCAGACTTGATAATAAAAAAGGAGTTATTCCCTTTAGAAGTAGAAAGGGATAAATTGAGAGGTTAGAAATCAGGTTTTTAAATGTGTGTATAGAGGTTAAGTGTTTATACATAAAAAAAAGTTACGTTTTAGTGCTTTATAGATTGAGAACTGATAGAGTTTAAGTTTGCCTATGGCAAAATGGTAAATATAGTGGGACAGGAGAATATTCTCTATAACATACATTGACATAGAAGTTGTCCAGTTGGAACAAGCCCAAGTTAAAAGAAGACAATTCCAGATTTTAGAGGGGTTGTCTCAATCGCCTTTTATATGGGAGTTGTCTAGGTGTGATACACTCTTAATACATCCTCTGGAAATCTCAGACTGCTGCACATACACTCAACAACCAAGGGGAAAGATTCAAGTGTTCGACCTGCTTGATTTGTCACTGAGTAAACGTATATGGTACAATGAGAAAGGTACTTATAATACAATGTGCAATACCTGTTACTGACATTACCTGGCCCGAAGCCAGGACCTATGTTATAGGAGGGACATCCGAGGTTTCCTTGCCAGTTGTCCGGTGCACGTGCTCCGTCCAATTCACTGTGGAAAATATAGAAACACCATCATAATTGGACAGTGAAGGTTTCACCAAGGATATGACTGGACTGACTTCCCCATGAAGGATAGTGGAAGGTCCCCAGATCATGGATTTCCACAGATTCTTCAGCACTTGATGTGTGTTTCATTGGAGTGCTTATACCCTAGAGGCTAATACACACTTCATCACCCCTTGGATCCTCCACACTGGATAACCCATCATAGATGCCATTTCAGAGGCACATTTTGAAACAACTAAGACCCAATGTAAAATTAAGCGCCATGTGCCGTTAATAATGCTGTTGTCTCCATATGTGGCATGGAGGCTTTGAGACTCCCTTGGCCACCAGAGTCAGAAGTGTCTGTTCCGTAGGCACTTGCTGGACCCATCAGTTATCCAGAAACATCATCTTACCTGGTCACATGCACTGCCATGCCTGGACTGTCTTGCTCTAAACTGCTTCCTTAACTTTCTAACTTAACCTTAGTTTGATGTCTTACTTACTTTCTTCATTGAAGCTCTATAGTATAGCAATTCGTTACGGCCCTAAGAACAGCAGGGATCCTCTTTTTTTTTTTGGAGATGGTGAACTTGTCTGAGGAATGTTGTTTATAGAACAAAGGCACGCAGCATGCCCATAGCTATCAATTTGAGTGCGGATAAAAGGGAATGCGGTATTGTTATCTCTGTTGGTATTTGGTGAGTCACTGAATAGGGTCTACCTAACATGATCATAAAAGAAAACTTTAGCCCACATGACCGGACCTCTATCTCCTGAAGAAGCCAGTTACTGGTGAAACATATTGGGGAGGTCAGCATGACATTTAATTGTGATTCTCACTCTGTCTACAAGTGTCACCACAGCTTGCAAGGGTATCACAAGAACCTTCATATTTTTTTTATGTCCATCAGATAGGATGACTGCCCAAGTAGGTGCTTGGATCCTTACTGATGTTAGAATTACTGTATATAGGTTCTGTTAGTAGGTGGTTCCACAGACTCTGATAATAGAAAAGGAGTTATTCTTTAGAAGTAGAGGATAATGAGAGGTTAGAAATCGTTTAAATAGTGTGTATAGGTTAATGTTATACATATAGAAAGTTACGTTATGGCTTTGATTGATGAGAACGATAGAGTTAAGTTTCCATGAAAATGTAATATATGACGAGAATATCTCTATAACTCATTGACATGAAGTTGTCATGGAACAAGCCCAAGTTAAAAGAACATTCATTTTAGGTTGTCTACAGAAATCGCCTTTTAATATGGAATTGTTAGTGGAAACCTTAATACATCCTCTGGAAAGCTCAGACTGCTGCAGATACACTCAAACAGGGTAAAGATCAAGTGTTCGAACATGCCTTATTTGTCAGGTAAACGTATGTACAATGAAAGGTACTTATAATACAATGGCAAGTACTGTTACGACATTACTGCCGAAGCCAGGACCTAGTTATAGGAGACATCGAGTTCCTTCAATGTCCGTGCACGTGCTCTCCAATTCACGTGGAAATATAGAGAACACATCATAATGACAGTGAAGTTTCACCAGATATGACGGACTGACTTCCATGAGGATAGTGAGGTCCAGCATGCAGGATTTCCAAGATTCTCAGCACTTGATGTGTTTCATTGAGTGCTTATACCAGAGGCTAATAACACTCATCAACCCCTTGGATCCTCCAACTGAAACCCATCATAGATCATTCAGAGGCACATTGTGAAACAACTAGAACCAATGTAAAATTAACGCATGTGCCGTTGATAATGCTGTTGTCTCCTATTGCATGGAGCATTGAGATCCTGGCCACCAGAGTAGAAGTGTCTGTTCGTAGGCCTCCGGACCATCAGTATCAGAAACAGATCATCTACCTGGTCACATGCAACGTCATGGCTGGATGTTGTGCTCTAAACTGCTTCCTTACCTGCAACCTTAAGTTATGGTTTGGATGTCCTTCCTACCGCTCCCCTTGATATTTATCTTTTGTTGTCTTCCGTTTGCCCTCCACCTATTTATATACTTCAGTCGTCTTTCTGTAAATTTGATGCCAAAGAAGACCCCACATTGCCGCATTACCATCAATTTACATAGCTGCCTTCCCTTGGGTTTGCTGGGATATGATCAGTCTCCAAATTGAATGTCTAAAACAGAACAACTTATACATAGTTACATAGTTTATAAGGCCGAAAAAATACAGACGTCCATCCAGTTCAGCCTATTGTGCTAAAGTGTTGATCCAGAGGAAGCAAAACCCCCATGAGGTAGAAGCCAATTGTCGTCATTTTAGGGAAAAAATTCCTTCCAAACTCCAATCTGGCAATCAGAATAAATCCCTGGATCAGCGACCCCTCTTCAGAATCCTGGTCACTATAACTTGTTATATTATTACGCTCCAGAAATGTATCCAGACCCTTCTCCAGAATCCTGGTCACTATAATTTGTTATATTATTACATCTAGAAATGTATCCAGACCCTTCTCCAGAATCCTGGTCACTATAACTTGTTATATTATTACATCAAGAAATGTATCCAGATCCTTCTCCAGAATCCTGGTCACTATAACCAGTTATATTATTACATCTAGAAATGTATCCAGACCCTTCTCCAGAATCCTGGTCACTATAACTTGTTATATTATTACATCTAGAAATGTATCCAGACCCTTCTTCAGAATCCTGGTCACTATAACCTGTTATATTATTATATCTAGAAATGTATCCAGATCCTTCTCCAGAATCCTGGTCACTTTAGATTGTTATTTTATTACATATAGAAATGTATCCAGACCCTTCTCCAGAATCCCAGTCACTGTAACTTGTTATATTATTACATCTAGAAATGTACCCAGACTCTTCTACAGAATCCTGGTCACTATAACTTGTTCTATTATTACATATAGAAATGTATCCAGACCCTTCTCCAGACTCCGGGTCACTATAACTTGTTATATTATTACATCTAGAAATGTCTCCAGACCCTTCTCCAGAATCCCAGTCACTATAACTTGTTATATTATTACATCTAGAAATGTATCCAGACCCTTCTCCAGAATCCTGGTCACTATAACTTGTTCTATTTTTACATCTAGAAATGTATCCAGACCCTTCTCCAGAATCCTGGTCACTATAACTTGTTATATTATTACATCTAGAAATGTATCCAGACCCTTTTGCAGAATCCGAGTCACTATAACCTGTTATATTATTACATCTAGAAATGTATCCAGACCCTTCTCCAGAATCCTGGTCACTATAACCTTTTACATTATTACATCTAGAAATGTATCCAGACCCTTCTCCAGAATCCTGGTCACTATAACCTTTTACATTATTACATCTAGAAATGTATCCAGACCCTTCTCCAGAATCCTGGTCACTATAACTTGTTCTATTATTACATCTAGAAATGTATCCAGACCCTTCTCCAGAATCCCGGTCACTATAACTTGTTATATCATTACATCTAGAAATGTATCCAGACCCTTCTCCAGAATCCTGGTCACTATAACTTGTTATATTATTACATCTAGAAATGTATCCAGACCCTTCTCCAGAATCCCGGTCACTATAACTTGTTACATTATTACATCTAGAAATGTATCCAGACCCTTCTCCAGAATCCCAGTCATTATAACTTGTTATATTATTACATCTAGAAATGTATCCAGACCCTTCTCCAGAATCCTGGTCACTGTAACCTGTTATACAACTTATTGGAAGTTACACGATACCATATATGCCGTGTAATGCCAGATTATTATTTCCTTGTTAAAGAACTAGCACAAAATCAATGATTTTGCCCAGTCTAGAGAAACAATGACGAAGCTCAGGAATAATAATAATAATGAATAATGAATAATTTGTAATACAGGGTTTATGAAACATATCTTTCTCCACACACTATATTATACATAGAGAGTATCTATATCATATGTTACCATATTACCATATCAATTTCCGTGCATCTTCAAAACCAATGGGCTGTGCTGGTATATGGGAAATGCCTTTTATCTCCGACTCTGGAATTCTGTAAGTGAACTCTAAAAAATTACATATGAATAATTAAATGAGAAGCAATGAATTGTGGGAAAAAACATTTATGCAATAAAAAAGATTAAAGTTGGACATCTTAATATTATGAAGCCTTAATAATGACACAGCATGATCACCATTACCTTTAGCTGGATAGTAGGGAGTGAGTTGGTCTCCGAAATTCTCTTTGAAAGACCCCCGCTCTACGCCAGAAGGAGGCATATACCAAGAATGAGGATATGTTTCATCAGGATTAGATATCCCATCATTTATGTCTTTTGGATCAGTATATATAATTACTCCAATAACTCCAAATTTGGCAGCGTTTATTGCCTAAAAATCCATAAAAATATCATTTAAAGAGGTTTTCTCACTACAATGATTGGCTTTCAGCATGTAGGGACAGGAAAATGAAGGCTATTACCAAACACACTGCTTTTTTCATATTGCCCTGGTCAGGGGATAAGAGAGATTTTATCTGCTCTGGGTACACACAAGTGTCTCTAGGTTACCACTTATATCTACCTTCCTAATAAGACAGAGAGCAGGGAGTAACAGGGAGCAGTCTTTACCTCTAACAAGATCAGATTGTTTCATTGTTTACCTTTCAGAAACACTTGTTTTCACTCCTGGGAGGTCTGTAGCTTTGTTTCTTACAGATTAAACCTCCTGCAGTCATCTCACTATAACAGGAATAGCTGGGAACAGAAGAGCTGATATGCCAGTCACTGCTATAGAACCACACACTCTGACCAGGAAGTGTGAGTCTGAAGCTTCCTGTGACTCTGTGAAACAGCATGGTGAGCCAACCCCTTTGGGGAAGATGATGGGGCCACAATAGCTAAGATAATAGATACATACATTAAATACATACATATATATGACTAAAAATACTCAGCTAAACCAAAAACCCTTTAAAGAAAAAGAAAACTATTTGAAAAAAGCTGGTTTAGGTTTCCTGCTTCTTAGGTGTCTCTTTTTTGCAGGAGATTTTGACTTGGTGGGATGTCCTTTATCATTTTTACACGCTTTTTTGTAGATCTGACATTGACATACAAGGTCTCTGCCTATAGATGGCACCAGTGAGGCAGTTTCCTTCCTCCTCTGAGGGAACGCTAATTTGCATGTCTCTTTTCCCAGAGAGCATTGCACAGCTTTTAAGAAACTAGTTATTTTGATTTTATTTATATTATATTTTTAAGTGAAGCTCTGATATGGCGCATACAGTATATGGTTGGGTAGATAGATAGATATGAGGTAGATAGATATTAGATAGATAGATAGATAGATAGATATGAGGTAGATAGATAGATAGATAGATAGATAGATAGATAGATAGATATGAGGTTGATAGATAGATAAAAAGATAGATAGATATGAGGTAGATAGACAGATATGAGATAGATAGATAGATAGATAGATATGAGATAGATGGATAGATAGATAGCTATGAGATAGATAGATATGAGGTAAATAAATAGATAGATATGAGATAAATTGATAGATAGATTGATAGATATGAGGTAGATAAATAGATAGATAGATAGATATGAGGTAGATATGATAGAGATAGATAGAATAGATAGAGATTAGATAGATATATAGATAGATAGATAGATAGATAGATAAATAGATAGATATGAGATAGATAGATAGATAGATAGATAGTATAGAATATATAGATAGATAGATGATAGAGAGATAGATATGGTATAGATATATATGAGATAGATAGATATTAGATAGATAGATATGAGATAGATAGATAGGAGATAGATAGATATGAGATAGATAAATATGAGAGATAGATAGATAGATAGATATGAGATAGATAGATATGAGATAGCTAAATATGAGATAGATAGATAGATAGATAGATAGATAGATAGATAGATATATAGATAGATAGATAGATAGATAGATAGATAGATAGATAGATAGATAGATAGATATGGATAAATAGATAGATAGATAGATATGGGATAAATAGAGAGATATATTTGAGATATATAGATATGAGATATATATGAGATAGATATGAGATAGACAGATAGATAGATATGAGATATGAGATAGATAGATATGAGATAGATATGAGATAGATAGATATGAGATAGATAGATAGATAGATAGATATGAGATAGATAGATATGAGATAGATAGATAGATAGATAGATAGATAGATAGATAGATAGATAGATAGATAGATAGAGAGATAGGAGATAGATATGAGACAGATAGATGATAGATAGATATGAGAGATCGATAGATGATAGATAGATATGAGAGATAGATAGATGATAGATAGATATGAGAGATAGATAGATAAATAGATAGATAGACTTTATACTCTGCATAGTAATTACTTTTGCCTTATTTCAAAATACATAAATACATTTTCTTACCTTATTTACTCTGCCTGTTCCGCCATAGCGTACGATTGCAATGGTCCCAGTCAGATTTGTTCTATTAGCCAGATACTGAAAATCACTTATCTTCCCTTCATTAGCATATACAAGTTTCCCCTAAAAAGTCAAAGACAACGTATGGTAAAAACTAGTCATTGCCCTTGTAGTGAAAAATCCAGATGCATCTACAGTATACTAAACAGACTGAGCTCAAAAGGGGTAACATTATTAGGGGATGTTCACAAAGCGTTATTTGAATACATTTCCGGGTTTGTTTTATGTGCCGAAAAACGTACCCCAAATCATATTCAATAATGTTCAAGTGTGATTTTACATTGAAAGCAACGAAAGACAATACGTTTTTTACATGCGTCTTTCGGATGCATAAAATGGATTTGATCAAAGAGTTGACATGTCAATTCTTGATTCATTTTACGTATCAGATACCATATGTAAAACTATAGGATGCGTTTCTGCTGCACAGAAAATGTATCCAAACATGCACTACACTAGGTATGTCTTTGGATACGTTTTACCTGGCGTTTTTCAATGTGCTTTTCGGCTTGAAAAATGTATTGAAAAACGGCATGTGAACATAACCTTAGAGAGAGGCAATATGTAGGTGTGTGGAGACTTATACCCCTTGGTTGCTCCACTGAAATTTAAATATACACAGAAATGCTCATGGGAAAACAGCTGGAACTTAGTAATGCCTATAGACTTAGTAATGCCGCCTACTGGATGTAGTGTTCCTCAAGTCACATCTGACTCACTGAGCCTTGCAATGTGAATGGATTAAAGGGATTGTCTCACTACATCAATTCTTCTTACCTCAGTCCTGTTTTCTCAGTTTCATTTTTTAATTTACTGGCTTTACTGGCTACTAATGACCTGCAGTGACCAAGCTGCTGAGGATACCAGGTCTGTAGCTATAGCGACCAATGCTGGCATCCTATCAGGAGAGATTGAACAGGTCTGTAGCTATAGTGACCTGAGGAGCTGCTGCAGCCCATACAGGAGGGGATATCTAGGAATAGGTAGGACACTGTTAATGGACACATATTGCAAAGTGACTTGTTTTTGCAAGATCTTTAACATAAGAAGCAATCCTTATAGTGAGACAACCCCTTTAAGGTAATACCAGTCTTACAACTGCAGGCATCTGTTTCAGGATGTTTGACCTTCATCAGTGCAAAGTAATATACTGCTTGACTAAGTGAGATTTGGCCCAAGAGGGGTAATGTTTCTTATTAAGGAGAGGCACCATGCAGAGTCTCAGCTCTTTTCCCACAATCCTTTTTGAATATATTAAAATTTCAGTGGCGCATCAAAGACATATAAGTCTCCACACACCATGATGGTGCCTCTTTCTTATTAGGAATAGTACCCCCTTTTGAGCCACATCTATAGCCTCTAGCCTAGCCAACCAGTACTCTATTCTGCACTGATGAGGGGCAAACACCCTAAAGTAGCTTTCTGCAGATGAATATTTGGTATGGCATTAATACCATTCACATTGAGTTGGATGTGACTTGAGGAATACTACATCCAATAGGAGTCCCAGCTCTTTATCTGAGTCTTTTTTAATATATCTAAACAAATGTCTGACACCATTAATTTGACTAATACATTTACAATTACCTACAAAAAATAAATTCATTCTGTTCACCTGTGCTACCATTTTTTTGTTTTGCTCCATCACATCTAAAATAAAAAATTAAGCAACTTTGCAAACAGTCCTGGAAATAGCTTTTTGTATAAAGCCGCCGTGCGGAGACATGCACCCCCATGGATACAGATTATTAAGAATCTCAAGCATACCTTCACAGTACCATTGGGAGCAAATGCAAGAAATGGCTTCAGAATATTAGGGTCTTCCTGGTCGACAGTGAGTTTGGACTCTGTGTCTTGTGACTCGAACTTGAGGCCACCTTCTGGGCTCACTGTACAAAAAGTGATTAGTGATCATAAATGCATTTTTAAGTATTGCATACAATAAATTAAGTCATATCCTTGCATGTTACCCCCAGCATCACATGGGTACACCTTCTTAAAGGTCCTTCAGAGCCGAAGAAAGGAGCAGGTACAGGAGGAGGATTGGAGGTTGGGGTTGGAGGAAACTCAATCCTTGGCCATTTAACCTTTGCAATATCACAATCGATAGAGGCAGTGACAGGGACTCTCTTTGCTACCAAGATGGCAGCTGTTAGGTGCTGACAGAATAAGAAGTGTGGTCTCACCATGCTGTTTTACAAAGCCACAGGCAGCTTCAGCCTCACACCTCCTGTTCAGACTGTGGCTGGTTCTATAACAGTGATCGATATATCAGCTCCACTGTTCTTAGCTGGAAATGTTAGGGTGACATTAGTGCAGGAGGTTTCTAAACAAAAGTGCTCAATGCTACAGAGCTCTAAAGCTTGTCAGTCAGTAATTCAAATAAGCTTCCGACTTTCAGAGAAGAAACAGAGCGGGGAGTGACATCACCATCCACGCCATTGCTGAAGCTTGTAAAAGCAAAGAGGTGTTTGGTAGCTAGGAAAGCTTGTGTGAAAAAAGCAAGAGATAGGAACTGCTCTAACTCTGAAGAGAAGCAAAATCAGATTTGGTAATAGTCTTTATTTAGCTTTGCCTAAAGTTGATCAATGAAAGGGGTTGTCTCATCTCAAAGTTTCATAGGATACATGAATGAAATAATGCTGCTTTGCTCTGTCACTTCTTGGTCCAGCTGTCTGTAATTAGCATATGAGCTCTGTGTATTCAGACTTCTCTGTTTACTAGTCTAGATTAAATAAATTACCTTCTCTGAGGTCCAGAGAAGCTTCTGAGCTACTTTAAACAATAAAGTAATTAGTCTTTTGTCTGAAAGATAACACACAAGCTCTCACTGCTGACCTGTGTGATGACCTCATTTCCTGCTATCAGATAGAGCAAACAGCAGGGGATAAGGAGTACACAGTTCGGTCACTTGGGGAACCAGACAGAGTTCAGAAGGTGATAAAATCACTTGTAGCTACTTAACAAAAAAAGATGAACAACGCAATATATTTGGAAAACGTCTTCATATAGTGTTCCCTACATGTAGAAAACTACTCTTTGTAGTGAGACAACCCCTTTTAATAGGAATACCCCTTTAAAGCAAAGTCCTGAATTTTCTATTGCATTAAAACTCAAGCATTTTTATGTAAATTCCCCTGGCCCCCTTTATGGCACAACAAACAAAAATGTAAAGGGGTGTCCTCCAATCAGATATTTTGGCTTATGCACAAGATAGGGGTAAGGCGACCACTGTTTTTAAGATATGTGTGGACCCCAGAGGTTGGACCTGCATCTATAAGACAGTTATAGCATATCCTGTGGATATGCAAGAAATGTATTAGATGGTAATACCCCTTTATATAAAATTAAGTCATCTGTTTATAAAATTATGTGCACAAAAAATAACTAAACAATTATTTAAAATGAAATATTATTGTTACAAAATGTAAATAAATTAAACATTAAAATTTAGGCCTCGTTCACACGGCTTATTTGCCGCGGATTGGCGCCATCCGGCGCGCCGGATTTGTGCTGCAATACGGCGCCAATCCGTCGGAGTAATTACGGTAATCCACTGCTCTCATAGAGAACAGTGGATTCCGTCGCTCCTCCCCGCTCGGCGAATCCGCCGCGGGGGAGAAAGTGACATGCACATTATTTACGGCGCGGACGCGCCGTAGATAATGCATTGTCTATGGGGCCGGGAGCGGCGCCCCCGCCGTGCTCCTGCCCCGCCCCCGTCCCGCCCCTTATTCACGGCGGATTTGTGAGCGCAATCCGGCTCACAAATCCGTCGGGAATAAGCCGTGTGAACACGGCCTTGGGGTATACCAAGAACAACATAAAAATGTTCCCAAAACAATCCCAGAATAGATTGTTTTTGTCCATTTCACTAACAAAAATGTAATGAAAGTAGAATGCTATACTGTATACAGTATAATTGAATAAAAACAATACAGAAAATGCAAAACAATAATACCTGATACAGCAGCATCAGTGAAAAAAAATCGAAAAAAGTTATGGCTTTCAAAATGCAGTAAGGCAATAAGGAAGAAACAGGGTATGGCAAGAACACCTAAATTAACAGTGTTTCAAGGGGTTGATAATATCTATGGCCACCATAAAAGAGTTTTCCAGGACTACTTTTTTAATGACCTATTCTTAGGAAAGGACATCAATAAATAAATTGATTGGTGTCCAACTCTTACGGCCTTGGCGGATAAGCTGACTGAAGGGGCCAAGCATTGGGTCCATCGATATTACAGACCCTGTTGTCCTCTTTAGTCCTCCTTAGGAAAGGAAATCAATATTACATTGGTTGGTGTCTAACTCTTCGGGCCTTTGTGGATGAGCTGACTGAAGGAGCCAAGCATTGGGTCCATCAATATCACAGACCAAGTTGTCCTCTTTAGGCTATCATTTATTATATGAATAACACGTGTTGCTAGCTTCACTTACAGACTTTCACATTATTTGCATTCTTCTCATCTGGAAATGACAGAAACACCTTATAGCGTTCCTCCTTAGCTTCATCTAGACCAGTCTTTAAGTCATTCCAGCGAGACAGCAGCAGTTGTACCAGCTCTTCGTCTGCCTCACTTGTGGCTACATGGGGCTTGTTTGACAGAATTCTGCAAATAAAATGATGAGGAATGTTTTAAATACTGAGCATCAGATTTATCCACAAAACACAAATGATCATTTGAAAAAGTAGAATTTTTAGAAACAGTACATGAGCTCTCCCTAATCATGGTCATAAACTTAAAATCACTGTTGCCGAGAAATATCTCCCAAGACTGCACCATAAACATGGATGTCATCCCAACAGGCAGGGCCGCCAACAGAAATTTCAGGGCCCCATACAGCTGAAGCACCTGGGCCCCCCCCCCCCGTAAACCCCGCCCCCAGAAACCCGATCGCCCCACCCCCAACAAAAAAAAACGGCCTCTAGGACAAAAAATGCGCCCATTTTACCACATAATACAGTGTGCAAAAAAGAACTGTATTGTGTAGTACAATAGCAAGTGAGTCACACATATGTCTGTCTCACACATCATAGACACAGGGCTAAATAGCTCCATCCATATCCCCCTCCACCCATATACAATATCCCCTCCACCCACATACAATATCCCCTCCACCCACATACAATATCCCCCTCCACCCACGTACAATATCCCCCTCCACCCACATACAATATCCCCCTCCACCCACATACAATATCCCCCTCCACCCACATACAATATCCCCTCCACCCACATACAATATCCCCCTCCACCCACATACAATATCCCCCTTCCACCCACATACAATATCCCCCCTCCACCCACATACAACTATCCCCTCCACCCACATACAATATCCCCCTCCACCCACATCACATATCCCCCTCCACCCACATACATATCCCCCTCCACCCACATACAATATCCCCCTCCACCCACATACAATATCCCCCTCCACCCACATACAATATCCCCCTCCACCCACATACAATACCCCCCTCCACCCACATACACTATCCCCCTCCACCCACATACACTATCCCCTCCACCCACATACAATATCCCCCTCCACCCACAACACTATCCCCCTCCACCCACAACACTATCCCCTCCACCCACATAAAATTCCCCCTCCCCCCCACATACAATTCCCCCTCCACCCACAAACACATCCCCCCTCCCCCCACATACCAAGATCCCCCTCCCCCCCAAAAACAAATTCCCCCCCACCCACAACCAATCCCCCCTCCCCCCACATACAATATCCCCCTCCATGTTCCCCTTGTCACGCACCCACCACCTTCTAAAAAAAACACCACAAGAAATATGAAAACCTCCTAACACCACTCGGGGTATAACCACAACCCCGCCACATAGAACCACATAGAGGTCAACACCAGCCGGGTAAACCCTACAACACCCCACATATAAACCACATAGGGGGTCAAACCCCAGTCAGGTTAACCTAAAACCCCGCCAAATTAGAGACCACATAGAGGTCAGCCCACCACTCAGGCAATCACATTACAGTGAATACAGCACTGATCCAATTTAGAAGCAAAATAACCCCTGAAATCAAACTCCCGAGACTCCATCTGGGGAGTCTTTCCTTTCTCCATATCGTTCTTTTTTCCCTTCCTTCTGCACCCCGTTCCACACCGCCATGAGACTTTGCCCCGGCCCACCACTCATCCCGCAAAATTATAACAAATATCTTGAATCCTAAATTTCAACTTTTCTTTACCTTTTCCCCACCTCTTAAAAACTTCCCAGGGGGGGAGAGGGGGTACAACCAAACTTAGAGCCTAGTATCCAAGGGGGTTGGGGGGGGGGGAGGCTAACCCCTGGAGATAACTACCGCTAAGGGCGCCCCCTAACAAATTTTTTACCAGGTAGGTAGCAAATGGGAAAGGCCCCGGTAATTTGATGGGCCCTATTTATAGGGAGACCCCCGCCGGGTAAATTTGGTAGGCCAGCCCCAGGTAGTTGGGGGTAAAACCACCTTACCCCTTTATTTTTAGCGGTCAGGGCCCTCCTTTAGGTTAGGTGGGGTCAGGGCCCCCTTTAGAGGTAAGGTGGAGGGCAGGCCCTCCTTTAGAGGTTAGGTGGGTCAGGGCCCTCCTTTAGAGGTTTAAGTCAGGGGCCCCCTTTAGGGGGTTTGGTAGAGTAGGGGCCCCCCCATTTTAAAAGGTTAGTTTTGAGCGGGGGCCCCCTTAGAGGTTAGGTAAGTCAGGGGCCCCCCTTTAGAGGTTATAGATCAGGGCCCTCTTTAGAGTAGGAAATCAGGGGCCCCCTTTTGGATAGGGATCCGGCCCCCCTTTTTTATAGGCAGGCCCGGGGCCCCCCCTTTTGTATAGGGGCGCCCGGCCCCCTTTTGTGATAGGCAGCAGGACCCCCCTTTATGTAGATCAGGCCCCCTTTATGATAGGCACAGGCCCCCTTTTTGTGATAGCATCAGGGCCCCCTTTTTTTGGAAGGGATCAGGCCCCCTTAGAATAGCATCCAGGACCCCTTTAGAAAAGGCACGCCAGGGGCCCCCTTTTTTGTGATAGGCAGCCCCGGGGGCCCCCTTTTGATACAGCCCCGACCCCCTTTAGTGTAGGGAGCCCAGGCCCCCTTTTTGAAACAAGGGCCCGGGCCCCCTTTAGTGAAAAGGGCCAGGGGCCCCCTTTTTTTGATAGGGGAGTCAGGGGCCCCCTTTTGGATAGGGACGCCAGGGACCCCCCTTTAGGATAGGGGCGCCAGGACCCCCCTTTTGTGATAGCACGCCAGGGCCCCCCCTTTTTTGGGTAGGCAGTCAGGGCCCCTTTATATAGCAGTCAACCCCTTTGTGATTAGGGCCAGCCCGGGACCCCCTTTGTGATAGGGGTAGGCCCCCCAGTGAAGGCATAGGCCCCCAAAGGGGGGCACGCCAGGGACCCCCTTTGTGAAGGGCCCCGGGCCCCCATAAGGCCCCGCCCCCCTTTGGTGGGACGCCAGGCCCCCTTTAGGATACGCGCCGGCCCCCTTTAGGAAGGGATCAGGCCCCCCCCTTTAGTGGGTTTGGCAGCCGGGCCCCCTTTAGGGGCGCGCCGGGGCCCCCTTTGTATAGGGCCCCGTCCCGGCCCCCCTTTTTTCACGGGCCCCTTTTGGATTGAGCGGACCCCCTTTTGGGTGAAAGGCAGTGCCAAAAAGGAAACCCCCTTTAAAAAGATAGGCAGGCCATGGACCCCTTAGTGAAAGGCACGCCAGGGACCCCCTTAGTGATAGCAGTCATGGCCCCTTAGTAAATTAACAAAAAAAAACAAATCAATCCCTTACCGGAGGACCTCGGTCCTGCCGCTCCGAGGCAGCATAGGCGGCGCGGGGAAGTGACGTCACCGCCCGCCTCGTCCACCATATGGGTCGGCGCCAGGCTTCTGAAGGCCTTATGCGTTCAGGCCGCCATAGCGGTCGGCCGAGCCGCAGCGCTAGTGTCGCGTGCTCCGCTGACACCGCGGCAGCCCCGGGAGTTCGGGTACATAGTCCCCCAGCACCCGGGCCGGTCTCTGGCCGCTCGGGACGCCAGTGGCCCGGGCGAGCAGAGACCGGAATGCGCGCCGGCCCCGGGGAGCGACGGCCACAGCCTCCGGGGCCCGCAGGAGCTCGGGGCCCACACTGGGCCCAGGCGGAGCCTGGGTTCGGCGGCTTGCGCCGCCGGGCCCCGCTCTGCCGTGAGGAATAAGGGGGCCCACTTGCCGCGGGCCCCCTTATTCCACCGGGCCCCATACGGGAGTACCGGTTGTACCCCCTGTATGGCGGCCCTGCCAACAGGCATGGTATTTCTATAGAAAGAGAGGGATAGAAAGCTGACAAATACATAAACAGATGCCTATAGTATCTGAAGGGAAACAATAGGACCAATCTGAACTTTGATTCTCCAAGTGAATTTATAAATTTTTTCGGGGGTAATGAAAAGATATACAATGTTGCTAATTACTATAATACTGCCTAGTGTACAAAAATATAACTACTACAATACTGCCCAATATGTACAAGAATATAACTACTATAATACTGTCCCTATTTACAAGAATATAACTACTACAATACTGCACTCTATGTACAAGAATATAACTACTATAATACTGCCCCCTATGTAAAGAATATAACTACTATAATACTGTCCCCTATGTACAAGAATATAACTACTATAATACTGCCAACTATGTACAATAATATAACTTCTATAATACTGCTCCCTATGTACAAGAATATAACTACTATAATACTCCATCCTATGTACAATAATATAACTACTATAATACTGTCCCCTATGTACAAGAATGTAACTACTATAATACTGCTCCTATGTACAAGAATATAACCTACTATATACTGCCTCTATGTACATTAATATAACTGCTATAATACCGCTCCCTAAGTACAAGAATATAACTACTATAAATATACTGCCCTCCTATGTACAGAGAATATAACTACTATAATACTGCTCCTTATGTACGAAGATATAACTACAATAGATAATGCTCCCTAATGTACAAGAATATAACTACACATAATAATGCCACCTATGTACTAAATATAACAACTATAACACTGCCTCCGAGTACAAGAAAATAATTTTCATACAAGAATACTGCCTAGTGTACAAAAATATAACTACTACAATACTGCCCAAAATGTAAAAGATTATAACAACTATAATACTCACCCTATTTACAAGAATATAACTACTATAATACTGCCCCTATTTACAAGAATATAACTACTATAATACTGCCCCCCTATTTACAGGAATAAAAAAACTACTATAATAACTGCCCCTATTTAACAAGAATATAACTACTATAAAACGCCCTCTATTTACAAGATATACTACTATAATACTGCCCCCATTTACCAAGAATATAACTACATAATACTGCCCCTAATTTACAAGAATATAACTACTAAATACTTGCCCTCTATGTACAAGAATATAACCTGCTATAATCCTGCCTCCCTATGAACAAGAATATAACTACTAAATACGTCGCCTATGTACAAAAATAACTATCTATAATACTGCCCCTATGTACAAGAATATAACTACACTAATACTGCCCCCAATGTACAAGAATATAACACTATAATAACTACCTTCTATGTACACTAATATACTACTATAATACTGCCCCTATGTACAAGAATATACAACTAAATACTGTCCCCCTATGTCAGAGTATACTACTATGATACTGCCCTATGTACAAGAATTATAACTACTATAATACTGCCCCCAATGTACAAGAATATAACTACTATACATACAGCCCCCTATGTACAAGAATATAGCTACTATAATACTGCTTCTAGTACAATAATATAACCACTATAATACTGCCCATATGTACAAGAATATAACTAGCTATCATACTGCTCCTATGTACAAGAATATAACTACTATAATACAGCCCCCCTATGTACAAGGGAAAAATAACTACTATAAAACTACCTTCATTAAAAGAATATAAATACTATAAACTGCCTAGTGTACAAAAAATAAAACAACTACAATACTGCCCAATAAGTATAAATAAAAAAAAAAGAACATAACTACTATACATACTTCCCCTATTTACAAGAATATAAATACTATAATCTGCCCCTAATTACAAGAATATAACTACTATAATACTGCCCCCTACTTTACAAAAATAACTATATAAATACTGCCCCTATTTACAAGAATATAACTACTAAAAAACTGCCCCCCTATGTACAAGAATATAACTACTATCAAAACCTGCCCCTATGTACAAGAATATAACTACTATAATACTGCTCCTATGTACAAGAATATAACTACTGCTGATGTAATTATTCCTTTCTATGAATGCAACCTACCTTATGCATGGACACAGTCATGTGGCTTTTTTAATATGAAAGAAAATAAAGAAATGATTTTTTAATGAGATTTTTTTCGTCTGGCTGAGCTCCCTTCGGTCCTGTGTTTGGAAGCTGGTCCTACATTTTGCATTATACTATAATACTGCCTCCTATGTACAAGAAAATAACTACTATAATACTGCCCCCTATGTACAAGAATATAACTACTATAATACTGCTCCCTATGTACAAGAATATAACTACTATAATACTGTCCCCTATGAAAAGAAATATAACTACTAAAAAACTGTCCCCTATGTACAAAGAATATAACTACTATAATACGTTCCCCTAAGTACAAACTAAAACAACTA
Organism: Phyllomedusa bahiana; assembly: GCA_025379985.1. Taxonomy (NCBI): domain Eukaryota; kingdom Metazoa; phylum Chordata; class Amphibia; order Anura; family Hylidae; genus Phyllomedusa; species Phyllomedusa bahiana. Next base: position 2,381 of record JAODAL010007960.1, on the reverse strand, counting down.
TAATTACTGCTCCTATTACAAGAATATAACTAACTATAATACGCATCATGTACAAGATATAACTACTATAATACTGCTCCTATGTACAAAATATAACTACTATATAACTGCCCCTATGTACAAGAATATAACTACTATAATACTGCCTTCTATGTACAAGAATATAACTACCATAATACTGCCTTCTATGTACAAGAATATAACTACCATAATACTGCCCTGTATATACAATACTAATACTGCTTAACCACCAGCACTTCATCCCATACCTTAACAACTGTTCCAAAAGTGCCAACACAATACATTTATCTGATACATTATGCAATAATATGAGTTCTAGAACATGGAGAGTCTATCTGAAATTGTACATTAGAGCTAGCTCCGTCTCGTACTGACTAACCTCAGATTCTCCTTGATCTTCTCAGAATCCAGCTCGCTCATGAACTGTTGTATAAATTTTTCATCGAGATCTTGAGCAAGATCCTTCACCCACTTTGGCTCAGCATCACTCGGAATACCAAAATGTCCGATCAAGAGTCCAATCGCTAATATCACTGCAGCCCCAAAAGAAAACCTCACCACCTTCCACCAATTCATGGTCTCCGAGTCTTAGCAATATCTTAGCAGTCGCTGCATACAATATGGTTACCCTTTACACCAGCCCTATGCCCAGAGATCATCAGCAGATCATCATCAGTGAGATAACAAGACCTTATTCGTGAAAACATGAACAACATAGTTAAAGATTATCAAATTTATTTCCTGGGTTACATCTATATGACATGCCCTTTGCACATTGGTAATGATTAAGGGTATAGTTCTAGAGAACTAGAGATAACACAGAGTCTAAAACAAACCTGTTACGAGAGAAATCCTTCCAAAATGATGGAATATTCAAGATGCTCTTAAACGGGTTCTCCATGATTAAAAACATTTTTTACTTCCTGAAACAGTATGTTCTGCCTAGTATTGTATCCCATCCCCAAGGGGAAACATTTTATAAAATATGCCATTAAATTTGATAGGATATGCCATCAAAGAGTGATAAGGACCCATACCTGTATTGGGAACGGTTCTCCTTGCTTTTCTTGGAACCTCCATAGAACATAATGGAGAGTTGTGAGCAAGTGTGACCAACTTTCCATTCTGTACAGTGACTTTCAGGGGCCCACTCCCGATATTACACTTTAATGGCATATTCTATACTTATGTCATCAAAGTGCAATATGAGAACACCCCTGTAAATAAATGAGAGCATAATTCCAATACAAATGCCAAACAGGGTTAAGAGAGTTCAAAGAACGAACTATTGCCACTATCCATTGTGGTACAATACACAGTGGGTACAGAAAGTATTCAGACCCCTTTACATTTTTCACTTTTTGTTTCATTGCAGCCATTTGGTAAGATCCAAAAGTAAATTTTTTTGCTCATTAATGTACACTCTGCACCCCCCCCCCCATCATGAAAGAGAAAAAATAGAAATGTAGATATTTTATCTAATTTATTAAAAAAGAAAAACTGAAATATCACATGGTCATAAGTATTCAGACCCTTTGTTCAGTATTGAGTAGAAGCACCTTTTGAGCTAGTACAGCCATGAGTCTTCTCGGGAATGATGAAACAAGTTTTTCACACCTGGATTTGGGGCTCCTCTGACATTCTTCCTTGCAGATCCTCTCCAGTTCCCTCAGGTTGGATGGTTAACGTTGGTGGAAGCCATTTTCAAGTCTCTCCAGAGATGCTCAATTGGGTTTAGGTCAGGGCTCTGGCTGGGCCAGTCAAGAATGGGCTCAGAGTTGTTCTGGAGCCACTGCTTCACTGCTTTGTTATATTAGCCTTGTGCTTAGGGTCATTGTCTTGTTAGAAGAACCCTCGGCCCAGTCTGAGGTCCAGAGCGTCTGGAAGAGGTTTTTATCCAGGATATCTCTGTACTTGGCTTCATTCATCTTTCCTTCAGTTGCAACCAGTCGTCCTGTCCCTGCAGCTGAAAAACACCCCCATAGCATGATGCTGCCACCACCATGTGTCACTGTTGGGATTGTATTGGGCAGGTGATGAGCAGTGCCTGGTTTTCTCCACACATACCGCTTACAATTAACACCAAAAAGTTCAATCTTCGTCTCATCAGACCAGAGAATCTTATTTCTCATAGTCTGGGATCCTTCATGTGTTTTTTTGAAGAAGTTCCTTCCCAAACTAGGCACGTAGATAAGTAAACCCCCTGTTCGGTAGGTAGTCCTCAATGAAATAAGTGTATAGCCCCATGTTAGTTAGGTAGATTTATAGGTCCCCCAATAGGTAGGTATCTTGGTTCCCTATGAAGTAGATAGGTAGTTATATAGCCACCTCCCAATAAGTAGGAATAGTCCCTTTGTATG